>JBBPQZ010000950.1:0-11054 GCA_038092795.1 Boletus rubissimus | reverse complement strand
TGAGCTTCCTCAATTCACCGCTCATCCCAGAGGATGATGACGGTGCAACTGGGACGGTGAGGTTGCATTTGACGTTATCAATGGTCTCGATAAAGCTTTCCCCCTGCAGGAGTAAGGGTCTGGCATCAACCATCGTCACCCAGTTAAGTGCCATGAAGTCCAAGTCAAAGAATCAGAGATGCACTCGAGGGCACATAGCTTACTTGTATGGTCATCGATGCTTTCGAAACGGAACGGGGGCATTGATTTTCGAACGAAGTCGGTATGCCAAGGCTACCTAGCGCAATGGTAGCGCGTTTGGCTTCGATTGCCCAACGGTACCAAAAGGTTGCAGGTTCGAGTCCTGCGGTGGTCATCTTTTTACTTCCTCCGAGCGGCAGCACTTACAGCAAACGAAGTGGTAACTTCGAGAGGTACACAATACCCTACATGTTTCTTGTGCTAGCCTTCCAGTCCGAATTCTCTTCTATGAAACTCGCAAGGTGCGCTCCCAATAGCTATCCCCTCACCGGCTACTAGCCTCCTGACCTTTTCTTGCCCATCAATGTTGAGCAGTACACAATGTTCCTCCGTGACAGTGTCTTTGAAATGGTATCTTTGACATACCCCTTCACCGGAAGGATGCGGGAAGAGTTCATCGTCCCCGGGCTCCGAGGGGTCTGCGAGGAATGGGTGATATAACGCGCCACGTGGGGTAATTCGGCGGTGGGATTCCGGTTCCATTAATTGTTTAAGGAGTGAAAATGCATTTTCCACGTCGGTTCTATGGGATTCTTCTGTTGGATATGGTAGCGTCATATGTGTTGGTGTGGAAGAACGCGATGACGAATAATCCCCATCATACTTGGGGGAAAACGACGAGTGTGTCGACGACGATGATGGAGGGGGGTGGCCAGGCGCAGATTGTGCTTCGTGCATACTGTACGGATAGTAACGAGGGTCAGGGCGCGGCACCTGCATCAATTCGGGGTTTTGCTTCTCAACAAATTCTCGCCAACTGACACCCTCGAGGCTTAAGGATGGCACATTTGTCGCGAACGTGCGACCTGGAAGATACCGTTATGGAAAGTCATTCGAAGTGAAAACGCACGAACTGTGTAGGATAGCAGCCTTCTCCATCTTCTGCCGACCAATGATGGTGGCGATTTCCATGAGAGCCTCGATGTCGTCGCTCGATTGAAAAAGAGGGAATTTTCGCGTCAAAAAGAAAAGTAAGATTGTCCCGGCTGCCCAGACATCAATTGCTTTCGCAGAAAGTCGGATCGCAAAGCTTATCTCAAACGTAAATAAGCTCACCTCCTGTTTGTGATCCGCATTTTAACAGAACTTCTGGAGCTCGAAATCCCCGGGTACCCGCTCGATTAGCCTTTGAATGTGGCCTACAGATCACTGAGACGGGCTGAAGGAACAGTTAACACGTCGAAAACAAACCGAGTGTCTTTCTCGGGATATCCAACTCTATCGCTTGCCCACGAGCTTTTGTGTCGAGCCTCCTTTTGCATCTTTTTAAGGTGTTCCACATCGTACTCCTCTCGAGATTTGATCTTTCCATGTGGAAATTCTCGCGATGGCGGGGTATGGAGGCATGCTCCATGCATCGGCGTTGACAAGTCCATTCGCTAATGCTCAAGGATTGAGCATGGCTTGGCGGGAGAAATTGTTCGAGACATACACTAGCTAGTCCAAAGTCACATAAGGTACCGATGCCAGTCCGAGGGTCGAAGAGAAAGTTGGCAGGTTTGACATCGCGGTGGATGACACCTCGAGCATGAACATCGCGCAGGGCCCGAAACATACACCGGAAGTATGCTTTTATGCTTGCCATCGAGAGGCCCATCCAAAAGTCCTAAGAGAAGTTGCTAGCGATATGATAAAGGGGTGGCCTAGCCACTTACACGAAAATCCTCATTGCGGTTGTAGGGCATGATCGCGACTACTTGGTCTCGATTGCGGAAGGCGGTGATTAGCTGGCACGTGTGCCGAGTTCCTCGACAATCTTCCATAATGGATATTTCATTTCGTATACGTTCGGGATTGCTCGTCACATAGATACGTTTAATGGCAACGAAGACTTTGCTCCCCTTGGGGTATGGCACAGTTTGATAGTATGCTGATGATGAAGAGGGATGATGGCCATGCCATGACGTATTGTCCCACTTGGTATGATACCATAGGTCGATGGCCTTGTACACAGATGAGAAAGTCCCCGTGCCTAGGCGGTCCATTATTCTGTAGTCGTGTGATAGTTGGGGTACGGCTGCAAGTAAGCTGGCGATTTCCAGTTGGATTTCTTCCCGCTCTTCTGTGGGCTTGAGGTATATCGTCATCTCCTCATCCGTCTCTCCCAGTGCATCGGCATCGTCGCCGTCTTCGTCATCTTCGTAGCCTTCAAGGTCGCACATATCCTGCGGACAGTCCATCGAATTTGGTTCGTCATCGCTTTCGTCAAGATCAACCATAATAGACAATTCGTCTGCGTTTGACTTTGACCTTGTAGCGGATAGTGGCCGATTGTACAGTTGAGCAAGGTGGTTGTGATATTCAACCATCTCTTGGTGACCACAACTGTTACCGCCATCCTCAGAGGTGAAGTTTTGAGCACCATTTACTTTCTGCGCAGACAAATACTCTCTGTGGTATGCCCTGTTCCGTGGATCTGAGGAGCCAACCTCCAGGGGATTGGAAGAGTGTTGAGAGAGGAGCATGGCGGTGGTGGCCCGGATATGTAGAGAGCGGGTTGGTGAGGTGGAGTGGCTGGGGCGAGGAGTAGTGCACGGCGGGCTAAGCGAGTGACGATGAATATAATGCTTGTTTGCTCGACGCGTCTGGTTCGCGTAGTGCTGTCATAGTCACGTGCGCGAAAATCTAAGAAAAAGTAGTGACCACCGCAGGACTCGAACCTGCAACCTTTTGGTACCGTTGGGCAATCGAAGCCAAACGCGCTACCATTGCGCTAGGTAGCCATTGATAGTGAAATCGTGGTTGAGAGCATACAGAAGGTTACGCTGTTTCATTGCAGACGCGTGCAGCATATTGAGCGAGTTTGCCGCAACTACTAGGAGTTCGAGTGCTCATGTCGTTGACGGCGTGAAAGCGATTTACTTCCATGAACCCCCCAGAAGAGTTAAGAGTCTGGTTCACAAACCTACTCCAACATCCGCTCTTCTCGCAGATTGCACCTTTCGTTGTACTCTTCCTCTTTCCTCTCACTGTGCTCGTCTGTGCCCAAACTGCCAAAAGGTTTTTGTTTGGGACTACGTCATTCATCATGGTCCTTGAAAATCTCGGTTCGTTCTTTCCTTGGAATTGGGGAGGCAGCCAGTCGAATGCCATACCATCGCATGAGACGAAAAAGCTCAGGAAGAAGCACGTTCGTACTCGCAGTGAACAGCTGGAGATGAACGGATATGCCAGACCAGGTGCGCCGAGTCTTCAACTTTCAAATAGCGGTACAGACACTAGACAAGAACTGGCCGAAGGCCATTATCCCGGCCTCGTCAACATCTCAGGCACATACTGCTTCATGAACTCCACAATCCAGGTCAACTCATCGCCAACAATCTCTATGCATACCATTTCTCACCATCAGTTCCAGGCGATGGCCTCTTTATCCTACCTGCAACCTTACCTAGCCGCTGCTCACGACAAGGCCATGCAGTTTGATGTTGCCTCACCAGTCATCGACGCCCTTCTCGCATTGCTCCAGGGTCCGTGTGGCGTCTTCGGAAAGATGTATTCCCACTGAAAACATGTTTTTAGAATTAAATGCACCTAGGAGCTCGTACCATTCGATCCGGCCGCTTGAGATCATTGAGGCTCTAGTGAACCATTCTTCTGGAAAGCACAACTCCCTCTTCTCTTCCCGCGAACACCAGGATGCCCAGGAACTGTTCCAGCTTGTCTCCGAGTGCATAAAGAAGGAAATCGCCGCCGTTAACAGGGAACGTCAACGAGATCGTGGGCTCGGAGGGCTATCTCAGCTTGACGGGGAAGCCAGCAGGGATATAGGGATGACCGTATTCGACGGGTTAACGGCCAACAGGAGAAGCTGTGTGGAATGCGGATACACAGAAGCCGTCATGCATTTTGCCTTTGATAGCTGGCAACTGGCGATCCCGAGATACATTGTGAGTTACGTTGGTGAAACTCTGTGCTACGCTCACCATGGGTCAGGCAAGTTGCCGACTCGAAGACTGTCTCGCCGAATACACCAAACTTGAAATGCTGAATGATTGCGTTTGTCGCAAGTGTTCGGTGATTGCAACTCACGAACGCCTTGCATTGGAAGCAGAATGTCTGGAGAAACTCGTCAATTCGGATGCACAAGCCACAATTTCGAAGAAGCGCAAAGCAAAGGAAGCAAGGAAACTAGAGGTGAAATTGAGAGCATCATTGAATCATGGTCGGCTGGAAGAGGACGTGAAGGGAGTGAAACTAGACAAGGTGCTCAGCAGAGCTTCCACGAAGCAAGCAATGGTTGCAAGGGTATATTTATCTCCGATCCTGATCCGTTGTGTGGTCTGACATTAGCCAAGCCTCCACTAGTGCTTGCACTCCACCTCAATCGTTCGCTTAGCTATGGTCAATTTGCGATGAAGAACTCAATACGCATCATTTTCCCCGAGATCCTAGACCTTACTCCGTTCATGACTTCTGGTAGTCTTTCCACCGTCCCCTCAGTTCCAATCTCCGCACCACCTCCTAGCCTGCCTCGCTCTACCACACCCACCCAGGCCATGTACTCGACACCCAAGACTATTTATCGCCTTGCTGCCGTCGTCTGTCATTATGGCCAACATTCCTTTGGACACTATGTCTGTTTCCGACGAAAACCTCGTCCTCCATCATGTGGCGCGGCCCGCTTTGCTCCGCCATGTTTGGTTCACTTTCTGGGGTGCGAGTGTGAAAAATGTCTACGGTACGGAAACATCAGAGATGACGATGACCTGGTCGACTCAATGTATCGGCCCGGCCGGGGCTGGCTTCGCATCAGCGACGACTCCGTCAAAGAGTGCGGTATTGAAACTGTACTACAAGAAGGTTCAGGAGCGTTCATGCTCTATTACGAACGCGTGGTACAGTCACGCCCTGGCATTTACCCACTTCACGGCTCACCACGAAGCTCAGAGGAAACCCTTAAGCCGAACCACTCAACTAACGTTGTCAACGGATCTACGGCGTCGCTAGCCTTGAGAGATGAGATGGAGAAGTTAGTATGCGGTGCTCGGATTGTGCGGAGTGTGGCCGCGGGGAGAGGGAGAAGTGCATCACTTGCACCATCGGATCGAGGTTCAAGCAGAGACTTCCTACCGAATGGGAATGGGTCTACCGCGTCTTTGATCCTCCCAAATGGAAATGCCAGTCACTCGTCGGTTACTCTAAAACCGAGCAGGCCGCGAATCCATGGAGCTGATTCCTCGACGGAGTCACTGAATCCGTCGAACGTATCAGCATCATCCCCTGATCTCCGTAGCACTTCCGTTCCCTTGTCGCAATCCCCTTCGACTCCTTCACTCCGTCATGCACCAACCAGGCTCTACAACCCTCTAGCGGACCTTCAAGCATAAATCAAATTATATCTCACCATCATGCTTAGTATTACATGCTGTTGTTATTGCGCACCTTTGTATCTTTAACACCCCGCGACCATGACTGTTCCAGTTCTTCGCCCACAAATTTATTTGTTCGTGTCACCTTCGCTAACTCACTCATGCACATAGAATTGATTGTTCAGGATTTTTCACCAGTGCCAGAGGACAAGGACCGAGAGGTAGATTGAATTTTCTGCCATCATCATGAGTATGCCAAAAATACTACTAGACCTACTGGCCCACTATCAACACACATTTAACCATTTCCACCAAGCCAACGTAAGTGAAAAAAACCTCTGCCAATGCCCTGCACCGCAGTCCACGCTGTGGACAACCCAACGAAGATACCTACAGGCTATCTTACGAGTGAAAATGTTCCACTCCCCAATTGAGCTTCGAGTATCGTGGCCGTGAGCGACGCACCCGGATGGAGGACGAAGGATACATAACAATACAAAACATTCAACAGTCCGAGGAGTAAAGCAGACAACGAAGAACGATGACTGGTAGGGCGATTACCAGTAGATTCGTCGCTCAACAGTGCGCTGCTTGAGGGCAGGAGCAGGTCTGGAGTAGGACACCGTGCGTCTCACACGGGTGACGGTGGGGTACCTGGAGAGGATCAGTGAACCAGTAGACCGCACTGAATGGACGTTGAGAATTACCACGCCTGGTAAATTTCGTTCGCTTCAAGCTGGACTTCAAGGATTTGACGGCCCTGTATCAATGTTGAACTGCTGGGATTATGAGGGGAAAAAACTGGACGTACAAGGCCGTCGGTGAAAGCGCCGACAACAAGACCTTCCTTGCGACCGTAGCGATCGTGGTTGACAGCGACGATGTCACCAGGCTAAAGTAAGTTGGACATTCAAGACCACAGCAAACGACGACGAAAATAATACGACGAACGGTAATTTCGCCAGTGACGGGAACGGATTTATACTCCTCGATTCTCTCGTAGGTAGCCATCTGGGATGAAGACAGGTGCGGGAAAGAGGAAAGACGGCGGCAAGGAAATAAAAAGGTGGAAATGATGCGGGAAAAAAGCAGCGAAGTTGGGTTTTTATAGATTAGATTCCCGCAATTGCGCTTCAAAAGGCGAGGCAGGGCACGAGGCGCATATTGTCGTGGAAATCGTCCGCCTTTGTTGTCTCTCTACCGAGCAACAACCAGCTACGTAAAATTCTTCCGTCCGTTGTTGGATTCCTCATTGTTCTCCTAGTGTAACCCTGCTCGTCGTTGTTTGGCACGGAGCTCGATTGTTTGTACACCTGGTGCAGCGACGTTCGCAATTGAAGCGGGTCCTGACTGTTCCTGCAACACGTTTCTACCTCACGGCAACACGATCAAAATAGGAAAGTTCGGCTACCAGTGTGTCAAGGGGTCTGTAGGAAGACGTGAGATCACAGCTTGAGTACAATAAGATAGCAGTTACATATACATACACTAGGTGTAGGATCTGTCACAAGTGAGTGCTAAGATGATTACAGATAAATTTGTCAACCAGCCTTGGTGAACCGCTTGCTCAGCGCTCGCAGTCACTGCAGAATGAGTTCCCAAAGGCCGAGAAACGTGGCCACCCCTCGCAAACCATCATCAACAAAGGACCATTTCGTCTCGAAATGTAGGAGTCCGACTTCTTTCATGTATCCCACGAACGATCTCCTCCACACAGTCGTGATAGGCCCCCGTGAGCTCGGTGTCCCGGGCATGATACGGTCGACGGACCGCATACGGTACCATTGCATTGTATTTAGGGACGAGTGAGTTTAGTTCGGCGATGGCAGTGTCATGGTAAGAGCGTTCTCGCTCCTCCCATTCCCGATCACGCAGAGACGCAACTGTGCTCGACGATAATGACGATAAGGAAGGAGTAGGTTGAGTTATGGTCAACGTCCGAATCGCGTGCCTGGTCCAAGACTGTCTGAGGGTTTCACGAAAGATGTTCACTGCAGCTTCCAACTCTATAGCGTGACGTTTAACTTGCAAGTAATCGGTGTGAGATCATGCATGACTAACCCATTTGAACTTCGACACACGGAGGAGCAGCACCATTGCGCTGCACTACTCGATTCATGAGAAACTCCTCCCTGGTAATGAGCGGATTGCGCTCCTCACCCAGCCGCGCAATTGGCTGTCCCCTGCCTTTCACCTTGTCGAACTGGCCTGAAAGCTGTGCTTTCTGTATTGATCACGGAATGAGTCGATGTCAAGTGCACACGAAGCCTTCGTACCTGTATACGATCTTCTACGAGGCCTTGCCATCCTTTCAGACTGACAGGATTTATCCGAGAGGATGTCTGTCCATCGCCAGCACCTCCATCTCTCAGGCCAAGCCGGTAGTCCAAGGTCGACTCACGCGCACGCGACAACCGGCGAGCTTGCTGTTTGCGCTTCGCCAGCTCTCTCTCGGTTCGTCTTGTGCGTTCGTAGCTGTCGTCGGATCCAGCGGATGAACGAGCAGAGGATGGTGCAAAGTTGCCCAATTTTATCAATGCGGCCGCATGCCAAGGTGCTTTAAAGGTCGTATGCCAAGGTCTATGGCCCTCAATGCTCGGAAGCAATGGCGCGTCCGCGATTTCTTGCCATGGACGTGCGGGAGTAGGAACAGCCACCTGCACAGAGACAGTGGGCTGCTGGACCTGCGGGGACGATTCCTTTAGCTTTTGGTCTGCGGTTCGGATGGGCCCAAACCGAAGAGGTTTATATTTGTCGACCAGCATCCGCAAGACTGCATCCTGCATCGACTCGTCACCTGTCCAGTTCTGATATTGACTCTCCAGCTGCATCAATTTACCAGCACCGCCTTCTGTAGGGGCGGCTCCATCGTTTCTTCTACGCCCTTCCCGAGCAGCATCCGCGAAAAGTTTTTCACTAGCACTCTGGTTCATGGGTCCAAGGGCGGCGGCGCAACGGTGAATGGAACAAAAGGCGGGTTGCTGGGGAGAACATAGTTGTCAGATGAGATGGTTCGTCACTGCTGAGCGGACGAGGGTCGACCAGCGCGATTTACTTGTCATGGATTCGAAAGACAGTTGGTATATACATAGGTTGTCTGTCGTTGGGGTCACGGGTTGCCCACACCAGGGGCACTAATGTCTGGAGAAAAGCCATCCGATTGGTTGAAGAGGCACTGAAGATAAATTCCAACACACAAAGTGGCAACACATTCCGCGGTGTGACGCCAGGTTCACAAGTACATACATACTTCTTCAAGATGATTTCTCCGCTGCTTTCCCCTTTCCCATTCAGACAATGTTAGATGGGTACTGGAAATCTTCCAGCCCCACGAAGTTCTCCTTGATGCTTCTGGCCGACACAAAACGATAGAAGATGCTAATGCTCCCTGCTTTATCGTTTGTCCCGCTTGCGCGTGCGCCGCCGAAAGGTTGCTGTCCAACAACAGCACCTGTGCACTTCTCGTTGTAGTACACATTCCCAGCCGCATTGCGTAACTTGTTCGTGGCAGTGAGGAGCGCCTTCCGGTCGGTGGCGAAGCTACAAGTAAATTGAACATCCGAGTCTCGAATGCATCAGGGTTGACCTACATAGAACCAGTCAGAGCATAGGCAGACGTATTGTCAATCAGTTCCAGGGTCTTCTCGAAGTCCGCATCGTCGTATATGTAGACCTGTACGACGGCATGCTTCCAGCGAGTCCTACTAAGCTCGAATCAGATAATTACCGTAACAACCGGACCAAAGATCTCCTCAGTCATAGTCACTGACTGAGGGTCCTTTGTCAAGATGACAGTTGGCTGAATGAAGAAGCCCTTGGAATCGTCCCCTGGAAGTACAATAATAGTCGATGCTTAGCCCCCTGAGATGTGCACTGACTTACCACTTCCTCCGATAAGAATTTCTCCGCCAGCGGTCTTTGCCTTCCCAATATAGCTCAGGATCCTGTCATAGGCCGGCCGGCCACTGAAATGAATCGTCTGTAAGTGCAAACCAGATGTGATAGAAATGAAACATTACATGACAGGACCCATGAACTGAGCGAAGTCTTGGACAGCCCCAACTTTGATCTTCGCGATCTCAGCCAGGAACTGATCTTTGAATCCACCGTTCCAGACCGAAGAAGAAACATACAACCTGGAAAGCGCGGAGCACTTTTGGCCTGTAATGCAATCAAGGATTTTGGCTTGAAGTCAAGATGGATGTGTGGTTTACCTTGGTATTCGAACCCTCCCCTGAGACTCTGGAGCACCGCATTACAGATTTCTGCCGACTTGTGAATGATATGGAAGTTCTTTCCACCAGTTTCGCCGACAATCCTTGGATAACTTCTGTATTTATCGAGATTCGCGGCAATATCCTTCCAAAGCTTCTTGAATACGAAGGTGCTTCCGGTGAAATGTAATGCCGCAAAATTAGGATGTTCGATGGCTTGCGCCACGACCTCGGGCGGTGGCCCAGGCACAAATTGGATGACACCAGGAGGGACACCAGCCTCCGCAAGAATTTGGTACACAAGATAATTTGAATAGGTAGCCGCAGGCGAGGGCTTCCAAACCACAACGTTCCCGACCAACGCGGGAGCTAGGTAAAACCAAGTTCAAATTAGGCGTGGAGGTGAGATAAAGGCACACCTCCGGGAAGATTTCCGGCGATGGCGGTAAAGTTAAATGGAGAGACAGCTAGCACGAAACCTTCAAGCGCTCGATACTCGACACGGCTATGAACACATCAGAGGAGGACCGATTGATACTTAACCGACTCACTTCCAAGACCCCTGTGTATTTTTGGGTGGCTGTTGAGCATAAAGCTCTTCTACGTACTTCACACCGAAACGGAAAAAATCGGATAGCTATCGTACAAAATCAGAGCCAGACAGCCATCATGATGACAGCCTGGAAACTGACGCACCTCGGCGGCAGCATCAATCTCAGCTTGCCAGGTGTTCTTACCTTGACCGAGCATGGTGGCTGCCATGAGCTTGTGGCGATACTTGCCACTAACAAGCTCCGCAGCGCGGAGGAAGATGGCGGCCCTATCATTCCATGGCAAGGCTTCCCATTCTGCCTTTGCGGCGAGCGCTCCGTCGATCGCGGTCGCGACGGTGGCCTTGTCTGCCTCGTGGTAGGTACACAGGTGCCTGGCATGATCCGATGGTATGACCTGCTTCGCCAGTCTTCCAGTTTTGATCTGAATCGTCGGATGCATTCAACAAGGAGTTGTGATGTGGTACTTATGCCACACCTCTTTGCCATTGACAATGCAGGGTACCTCGAAAGGTAGTTCCTGTTCCATCTGTTTCAAGGTTGCCTCCAGGCTTCTTCGATCCGGCGAGCCTATAGCATAACTCCTCTGTCGTCTTCTGAGTGATCGAACAAGTCAGAACGACACTCATTTGCTTACCATCGGCTCATTGTCGACAACTGGCACTTTGAACGAGGCAAGCTGTGGTGCGGTCATGACGGTCTTGTGAGTGTGCGCAAAGGTCTTCCACGTCAAGTTTATG
>JBBPQZ010000949.1:0-11082 GCA_038092795.1 Boletus rubissimus | reverse complement strand
TGGAAGGAAAACATGGTCTTTGAAGCAAGGTTTGGATGTGGCAAAAGGGCTCACACCAGTTTTCTTGGCAATTGCTTCACCAGAGCAGCCAGCATCAAGCAAAAAGAGAATGATGCTTTATTGAACAAAAGAGAGAGATTTGACCATGATTGTGGTTGAGAATCCAGAAGTGTGTGAACTTTTTTAAACTCAGACATACTATTGATATATATATCTTTGTTTGTAGGCACAAACAAAGGCAATTATCCCATGATTTGACTCAAGAGGCGTGCATTCGGTGACTTCCGAACACTCACTCCCATTAGGTCCCTACACTTTTAAGTGCCAGGGGTCCCCGATTTCTGCCTTTTCGGGTAATGTCAAGGTTATTGCAGCATTTTCACTTAGTTTGTGTCTAGCACATGCAGAATGCATTTATGGCTCTTCATGCCTTACCAAAGGGACCCAAAACTATGTATAATACATCATTCTATCTATTTACTTTTCAATAAGATCTATTTCTTGTTTCACCCTTCGGCGATCATGTCTCGGAAGGAGTCGTTCATGAATCTCTGAAATGTAGCGGGTGAGTTACAGAGACCGAAGAACATTACGGTTGGTTCGAAAAGCCCCTTATGGGTAATGAAGGCAGCCTTCCATTGGTGTCCGTCTTTGATACGGACGTTGTTGTATCCCCATCGAACATTGAACTTGGTGAAAATCTTGGCATCGCGGAGTTTATCGACGAGATCGGATACAAGGGGCAGAGGATAGGCGTCACGAACGGTATGTTCGTTGACGTAACGATAGTCTTGGCAGGGGCGAAGACCGCCGTCCTTTTTTTTGACGAAGAAGAAGGGCGAAGCTTGAGGGGATTTTGAGGGGCGGATCTTGCCACAATCTAGGTTTTCCTGTAAAAAGGACTCGGTGGCGGTGCGTTCCTCGGGCGAGAGGGGATAGAGTTTCCTGATCTTTGGAGTGAACGAATCTTTGAGGTTAATCTCATGGTCATAAGGCCACGAGGGTGGAACGTGGTCAGTAGCTTCCTTTGAAAAGACGGAAGCGAACTCTGAGTATTCTGCTGGGAGAACCAGTTTAGGTTTCTCCTTCTCAGCAGCCATGGCAAGTTCGGTAGCCTGGGTAAGGCGTCCGATGACCGGGGATCCTTTCGGGATATATCAAGATCTGCTTTTGATGATGCGGAACATGATGCGGATGTCGTTGTCATGCTGGCAATGGGCAGAGGGGTCTCTCCATTCGTTATATTCGAACAAATGAGAGTGGGTGACAGAGTCAACGTGGATATGTCGAGGAGCACAAGGCGGTGGTTTCCAAAATTTGGACAAGTGACGGTCATAATCCGTCGAGTGTAGGGCGTAGAGTTCCTTCGACTGGTCGAGACTTTCGGAGAGTGAAAGAGTCCGTTTGGTCCAGTCGATGGCGGGGTTGGTTTCTTTCAACCAGGGGAGTCCAAGGAGGACATTGTCACGTCCGAGAGACATGACCATGAAGTCAACTTGTCGTGCTATTCCCTTGATGTTGAGGAACAGCGAGCAGGAGTATCGGATAGCGCCTTTCTTGTTAAGAGAGTTGTCGGCGTTCTGGGCGTAGATGGATTTATCGAGCTTCGTAAGAGGAAGCTTGTGTTTGTGGGCAAAGTCCCAGTCGATACAGGAGATGTCGGCTCCACTATCGATGAGGGCACGGGTGTCGATGGCTTTGAGTGTGTGCGAAGGTACGATTACTTGAACGGGGATTTGCATTGCTTTGGTAGTAGACGTTACAAGTACAGGTGCACACACGGGAGAAGAAGGGGAGACTCGCATCGAAGAAGTTCCCCTATTCAAAAATCCATCTGCTTGAATCTAACCCTCCTGACCGCTGGGACGTCTTCATCGTCGTCGTCTATCTCTTGAAGACGTGGGAGATCTTCATCGTCATCCTGGCCGATCGCCTTTATGACCGGCTTGGCAGCTGTAGAGGGGAAAGCGGGGCAGGCAGGGCCGGAGTGGCCGGGTTTTCGGCATCTGAAACAAAGTTTCTTTTCTATACAACACTTCCTTTCTTCCGGGGTTAACTTTGGGACGCGGATGACGTCAACATCCATGGCGTCAGGGTCCTTGGCGGTGGTGCGAGAGGGAGAGGAGAAGTTCTGGTGAGGCTGGTATGAGGGGCGGGAGTATCAGCGCGATAACTCAGCAGCATGATCCCACTAGGTCTGGAAGTGAACGGCCTTCTCATACCAGATGTTGATAGACGAGGGAACCTTCTCCATGGACATGATCTTTCTCATGAGGGCGGGGGGAAGTCCAGAAGCAAAGTAGGAAATCAGGACGTTGTCGTCCTGGACTTGAGACGTAGCGACTTTGTTTTTGAACTCAGCTATATAGGAGTTCAGCGAGGAGTTGTAAATGCCGTTCTTACCGATGAGAACGCGTTTCGTGGTGAGCCAAGTAATTGCATTGTTGACCGTGTCGTGGTGTTCGAACGCGGTCTTGAAGGCTTTAATGAAGTTTTCCCAGGTGCCGATGGCCGCAACGCCACCAGAGATGGTGGACATTCGGTAGGTGTTTGCCCAGGTGAGGGCGGGTCCCTTAGTCATGAAAGACAGGGCGAAGGCGACCTTCTTAGGGTCGGTGTCGTAGGTGGCTGCATTCACTGTGAGGTAGAACAACACGGTGTTTAACCAGGGTACGGCCTTGTCGTAAGAACCGTCGAAGGTCTTGGGGGTGCTGAGGCGGAGCTCAGTGGTGCGGGAGGACATTATCGGCAAGGACGGAGGTAGGGATGGAAGAGGGGGAGGACGAACAGGAAGGCTAGTAAGAGTGCTAGCGATAGAAGGAACGGCACGAGGTGGACTGGAGTGGGTAGAATGTATAGGAGTAGGAGAGGAAGGGGCGGTTGTCGGTTCAGAAGGGATGGAAAGGCTATGGGATAGGGCGGTGGCTAGGTTCCGGTCTCGTTGGTCCGCTGACTGGTGGTGAAGGGTTCGTTCTATTTGTAACGAAAGTTCGTCGGGTTCCTGATCCTCTAAATGAGACGACTCGTCCGATTCCTCCGGGGAAGAAGGTTCAGCAGGTGCGGGACGGTAAAGTCCCCACGTAGGGTGGTTACGCTGATGGTGAATGGTGGAGGCTTACGCGGTGGTAGCCTCGACTGGAGAGTTTAGACCTTTTGTTACGACTACCCGGGGTAGGAGTAATCGTAGAGGCCTTCGATAACAAGGAGTCGGATTGGGGACCGACGACGTAGGGGTTCTAACGTGGGGATTCCTCCGTTAGCAAGAGTCGAGGGGATTCCTCGAGGGTATCGGTAAGCGTAAGAGTGAACCGATCAAGGGTAGTCGGGTTGAGGGCCAACACGCAGTACTTCCATTGTGGGGATTCCTCCAATGGTGGACAAAGGTATCGGCAAGTCGAGAGACAAGCTGATCAAGGAAGCGATCTAGGGGTTGCCTAATCGTGGGGCGAGTAAGACGAGAGAAGCAAGTAGATTGCTTAGCGGCAATGAGATACAAGGTAGCTCGAAGGAGGTCTAAACTAAGGATCTACGTGGTGCTCGAGTCGTTTATATACGCGGTCTCCTCGCGCACAAACCTAAGTAAGAAATGCGAGGGAGCCGAAGAAAGAAAGAGTGACGCGTTACGGATCAAAAGAAGACGCGCCATGGAATGGAAAGAAGTCTAAAAAGGAAGGACGCGTAATGATGAAGATCAGAACACGCGGCCGACACATCGCGGGAGAATCAACTAGACAAATAAGGTAAGAGGATGTGCCACGGGTATGGAGGTAGCTGGAGAAGCCAGTGGCGGAGAAAAGGAATATAGTCTGTGGGACGCGCTAGGATCCTTTGGATAATGGGTCCTAGTGTCGATGGTAGTACATGGATTGAGACGAGACGAAAGAGAAGTACAAAGAAAAGAAGAAGTTGTAACACTATTGGCCTTCTCACGATAAGCAAAGAACCGAACGCCACTCTTTCTTCTTCGAGTGGTACGGTGACGAACACTTCCACTCCTATCTCTGTCCAACCCATTACCTAAAACCCGTTATCAAATATGTCGGTGTCAGTGGACTTAGACGATCTCGTTGCAAGACTGTCCGCTCTAAACGTCAACCAAGAAAAGAACAACGTGACAAAGAAGATCGCCAACCCCGATAAATGGGATGGTGATCGATCCACCTTCCGTCTTTGGTGGGTCAAGTTGCATCTGTGGGTAGATGCCCAAACATGAAAATCAGACAAGCTGAGATGCATTGCTGTCCTTTCACGGTTTGAGAAAAAGGCAGATGGTTTTGCCCAGCTTATGCTGGAAAAGTACCTCAACAATGAGGAAACCGACATGAAGAACGCACAAGATGTCATTATTGGAACCAAAGGAGATTCGGCTTGGCCAAGCTGGTCCAAGCTCCAAAAGGAGATCAAAAGCTATTTCCGAATTGATGTACTCACCCATAAGTCTCTTTGGAAGCTAGAAGGTCTTCGCCAAAATGGTCACCCTATCGACCTGTTTCTTCAACACTTCGAAGTTCTTCAGAACGAGGCAAACATCGAGGACTATCATGCCAATACACTCCTCAAAAAGGTAGTTGATTACCGCATTTACGAAAGGGTCTGGATGAACCATCCTGGACTAGAGTTCGGAATCGATGAGCTCAAAGAAAACTATAGAGCTGTCGGTCGAGCTTACGAGCAAATGGCAATAGAGCGTGGTCCTCCCTCAAACTCCCGTTTCGTCCCACGGCCTCAGGGTCGTTATCAATATCCGCCTCTGTCACAGCCTCCCCTCCCTCAACGTTCGCAGTTTATGGTGGTAGGAACCCAACCAGGCTGCGGTGCTCCCATGGAGATAAGCGTGCAGCAAGCTGCACTGACAAGCCCTGACACGAGAACTTGCTTCTTGTGTAATCTCCCTGGGCATATCAAGCCCGACTGCCCCAAGAATCCTTACCGTCATCCGCCCCGTCGTCCGCAACAGTGTCAGCAGGTTGTTTGGGATTACGACCAGGGAGCTTACGTTCCGGTCCCCGAGTATTCCCAGGCGCATGTGGTGCAACAATCTCTCTCCCGTCCCCTCTCCATTCCTCTGGTTACGGCACCGGTAATAGCAACAGCCGCACAACAATTCATCTCGGAAGAAGCAGAAGCCTATTACTGAGACAAGTTTGAAGTTGAAGCCAAGCAGCGCACGGCCGAGGCTTTAAAAGGACACAGCACGTAGGAGTAGAGGGTTCCTCCATGCACGGACCTAATTCTGTTTCTTCTTCTTCTTTTACTTCTTGTTCTGATTCTGATTTTCCCATTTCTGATTTATCTTCTGTATTATGTAGTATGTCTTTGTACTCCGTGAGAGCGTCTCAATTGAGCGTGGCACCAGAATTAAATAATAGCGTGCTTAATTCTCTCCAAAAACAACAAAAAATTAGCTCTATTTATAAACCCCTCTTGTGTGTCATGACTTCCCAGCATCGTGCAATGACATTGTCATTTGGCGGAGAGTTCTCGCTTGAGACTGTCATACATTGCCAGCAGGATGGTCAGTGGGAACGTCATCAGTTCGGAGCTCTCCTGGACTCTGGTGCCACCCACACATTTATTGATCAGGATTATGTTATTCGTCACGGCATTCCTTTCTTTACTCTTGATAACCCGATTAAGATACATAACACTGATGGATCAGAAGGCGCTATTGGCCAAATCCATCATGTGGTAACCCTGATCGTGGAAATCGCTGGACATTTCGAAACTATAGACGCTTATATATCTAAATTTGGTACACATCGCATGATCATCGGGTATGATTGGCTTTTCCGCCATAATCCCGAGATCAACTGGGTGCAGAAAACCATTTCTTTTCCACGCTGCACTCAGTATTGCAAAATTATGGGTTCTGGACCCCCTGCTTCTAATTATTTCGAATCTAGTCCTTCTTTTTTACGTACTATCGAGGAAGGACTCAAAGATCAAGTCCCCGAGGTGTATCACGAGTTCCTTGAGGTCTTCTCAGAACAGGAGTCAACAAGAATGCTGCTATGAAAACCTTGGGATCATGCCATAGATCTCAAACCAGACTTTATCCCGAAGAAGGGTCGAGTAATTCCCCTATTGGACATTGAAATGGACAAAGTTCACGCATTCATTGATAAGGAGCTCAAGAAAGGCTATATTGCTCCTTCTAAATCGCCTCAAACATCTCCTGTCTTCTTTATTCCAAAAAAGGATGGTGGGAAGCGTATGGTCATTGATTACCGATATCTCAACGAGGGTACCATCAAAAACTCCTATCCGCTTCCTTTGATCCCACAGCTCATTGATCGGTTAAAAAATGCCAATATGTTTACGGCCCTGGACTTGTGCTGGGGATACAATAACGTATGGATCAAAGAAGGTGACAAATGGAAAGGCACCTTTGTTACCCCCATTGGTGCTTATGAACCCACGGTAATGTATTTCGGAATGACTAATTCTCCTCCTACTTTCCAACAAATGATAAACAATATTTTCAACGATATGTATGCTGTTGTAATTATTTATATCGATGACTGTATGATATTTACGTCGAAGAAGACTCAGGAAGAGCACGAGGAGGTAGTAAAAGAGGTCCTGTGTCGTTTACGTGATAATGACCTTTACATAAAACCCTCCAAGTTCATTTCTCAAAGGATAAAGTGGACTTTTTGGGAATGGTTGTATCTAAAAAGAGGGTGGAAATGCAAGAAAAGAAAGTCGCTGGAGTTATGGATTGGCCAGTTCCTACTCAGTTGAAACAGCTCCAAGGATTCCTCGGCTTGTGTAATTATTATAGGCGTTTCATTTCAGGCTTTGCCGAGATCGCACACCCCTTGAATGATCTTACCAAGAAAGACGTTCCGTTCACATGGGGTTCTGATCAACAAGTGGTGTTCGAAGCCCTCAAAAAGAAATTCACTACCGCCCTGCTTCTGGCCTATCCTAATCGGAATCAAGAAGTTCAGGTTGAAACCGATGCCTCGGATATCGCTACCAGAGCTGTGCTCTCAACATTATGTAATGATGGTAACTGGCGACCTATCACCTTTATTTCCCACTCCTTTGATAGTGCAGAGTGCAATTACCCTATTTACGATAAAGAATTGCTTGCAGTGATTCAGGCGCTGGAAGAGTGGCGCCACTATCTTATTGGTCGCGACAGATTTGAGATCTGGACCGATCACAAGAACTTGGAGTATTGGAAGAAACTGCAGACTCTTAGCAGTCGGCAGGCTTGTTGGCATGCCGTGCTCCAGGAATTTAATTATGTCTTTGTTTATAAATTGGGTTCTTCAAATGGCTGGGCCAATGCGCTTTCTCGTCATCCAGACCATGGTGAGGCAGTGCAAGACCATAATGCCAATATCACGATCTTGCCTCCCACTGTTTTCATTAATTCAGTTTCTCTATCTTCGGACTTTCTTTCGGAGTTGGAATCGGAGTCTGCTTCTCTCGGAGTGGATGCCGTGAACGACTTTCTTTTTGATGCCTCTATGAACATTTTCAAAAATGACAAAAACAAAGTTTTCATACCTCCTTCTTTACATACTCGTCTTCTCACTTTATGCCATGATTCTCCCATTGCCGGTCATGGCGGACATTCTAAAACTATTCATACTCTTACTCGATATTTTTCATGGCCTGGTGTCACTAAAGACGTTAGAACCTATGTAGATAGCTGCCAAGTGTGCACCCTCACGAAGGAAAAGTCAAAAGCACCAGCAGGAAAACTCCTCCCTCTACCTGTGGCCAAAAAACCATGGGAAGATCTTTCCGTTGATTTCATTACGGGTTTACCCAAATCACATTCTTTCATGGCTATTTGTGTGGTAGTGGATCGTTTCTCTAAAGAAGTTGTATTCATTCCCACTTACGATACTTGTTCTTCTTCAGACTTAGCTAAACTATTTCAGGATCAGGTTTGGTGTATCCATGGACTTCCCTCTACTCTAGTTTCCGATCGTGGTCCCCAATTCGTGTCTGCCTTTACCAAGGACTTATGCAAACTCCTTGGTATCTCCCAAAAGATTTCCACGGCCTATTATCCACAAACAGATGGCCAAACAGAGCATGTCAATAAAGATCTCAAACAATATCTCCGCACTTACGTAGGAAAGAAGCAGCACGAATGGGCTGACTGGCTTAAAATGGCTCAATTCTCCCACAATAATACCGTCACTACCGCTACCGGCTCTATCCCTTTCAACGTCACACGTAATTACACCCCTCACATGGGATTTGAAGGGAGATTAGCTGGATTCGCAGGGGAACTGGGTTGTTCTCACAAGGAGATAGAAGCAGCACTCAAAGATACTCGAGATCACATGGTCGCTTCTGCAGAAAAAAGTCGTTCCAAAGCTCTGGAGTATTCTATTGGTCAGCAGGTCTGACTATCTACCGACAAACTCAAACTTCCATATATGGCAAAAAAAGTTAACCCAAAAATGGATTGGACCCTATACTATCACCGCGGTCCTTCCTAATGCCGTTACGCTCAAACTCCCCAATGCTGTTCGCATTCATCCTATGGTTAACATCTCTCACGTAAAACCTTATTGGGAAACTTTACCAGGACAGCCCAAAGTCCGACCCGATGCGATTGAAGTTGATCAGGAAGGGGAAGAACAATTCGAGGTGGACTATATCGCCTCGTCGCGTCTCAAAAATAGGAAGTTGGAGTATTTGGTTCATTGGAAAGGTTATGACGAAACCGATTGCACATGGGAATCAGGTGATATTATCAATACTGCCCCTCTGGCAGTTGCCGATTTCCACAGGTCTAACCCTTCTGCACCTTGTAAACTCCACGGAATTACGGCTTTTTCTTTTGCCTCTCTATTTTCTCCTTTCGAGAACTTTACAGTCACGGACCATACCACGACTCGCCTGGAATTCAAGTCATAAAAAGGGGGTAGTGTTATAATATGAACATTTTCAAAACTTTTTGGACTTGTACTTTTCCTTTTCCAGTCACGTGATCTGTGCATGTGACCGTGGTAACCCTCACATGACCAGGTCTAGAACCAATGACGTCATACCATGAGGTGACTGCGCCCTTTTAATTTCCACTCTTCTCACACAGCCCCATTAATCTCCGTTATCGCGTTCCCATGGTTATGAGACCACTTAGTCTATTTATGGTATTTCATCCCACGCATAGCATGGTCTGTGCGCGAGCCTGTATAGTATATAAAGTAGCACTTTACGACTGGAAACCCCAGTCTAATCCACTTTGTTTACTGCGATAGTCATTGCCTTGGCCTTCTTGGTCATTGTAGACTGCATTGTTTGGAAAGGACCCCCATACCCTCTTCATTGAGCCAGGACACATGTAGCCTGCAAGCATCGTCCAAGCCTTGTGGAAGTGATCAGATGCTTCAGTGGTAGTTCATAACAAATGCTGTCTCAGATATCATGTAATGGTTTTCCAATGAATATAATTTTAATATTGGTGCAACACATAAGTTAAATTTGACAATGTATGAAAATTTCACTCAGATAGTAGAAGAAAAAGGAAGTCACATTTGTGTAGCTAGTGGAAATATTTACTACTTAAAACACAACATGTAGGATAATGGAGAGGGCAATGATGATGGCATGCTTATCACTTTCTTCATCATGTTATTGTGGAGAGGATGAGGTGGCATCAGCATCATTGTCACTCCCATTGTTGCATTGTTGTGATGTAGGTTGTTGTCATGTCATCATGGTCCCTATTATAATATGAATATTTTCAAAACATTTTGGACTTATCATTTCATATCCATTATCATGTGACCTGTGCATGTGATCCTGAGAAACATCACATGATATGGTCTAGGCCTAATCACATGACATGCCTCATGGGTTTAATCTCCACTTTGCTTCTCTTCTTCATCAATTTCCATGTCAATTTCCATCCTGTCATTCACATGTTAGACTTCTTACATCTATCTATTTGTAGTAGTTCCTCTCATGCTGTTTTCTTTGTAGGCAAATACAATGGAACTAAAACAAAGTTCCCCAGACTTATGCTTTACCTACCCATGAATGTTACACTATAAGCTAGGGATAAATATCTCCTAGATGAATTCAATGATAAACTTAATGTGAACAGTACATGGTTTGTTCACCAATCCTCTACAAACATATATGGATTGGAGTAATTGAAATGGGTTCGACTGATAGTCTGGTTAGTAATGTGATTTTCTAGTGGTCATGCACTAGAATTGGGCTAGACAACAGTAGATTGCTAGACTACAGTGTTGTTGCACTTCTTTGTGCAAGAGATATGTTTGTTATAATATGAACATTTTCAAACTTTTCGGACTTATATTTCTTTTCTTTCTCAGTCACGTGATCTGTGCACATGACCGTGGTAACCCTCACATGACTAGGTCTAGAACTAATGATGTCATACCATGAGGTGACCTCGCCCTTTTAATTTCCGCTCTTCTCACACAGCCCATTTCATCTCCGTTATCTTTCTCTCACGATCGTGGAATCACTTAGTCTATTTATGGTAATCCCTCCCATGCATAGCATGGTCTGTGTGCGAGCCTGTATAGTATATAAGGTAGTGTTATAATATGAACATTTTCAAACTTTTTTGAACTTGTACTTTTCACTTTTCCAGTCACATGATCTGTGCACGTGACCGTGGTAACCCTCACATGACCAGGTCTAGAACTAATGATGTCATACCATGAGGTGACCACGCCCTTTTAATTTCCGCTCTTCTCACACAGCCTCCTTAATCTCCGTTATCTCGTTTCCATGGTCGTGAGACCACTTAGTCTATTTATGGTAGTTCATCCCATGCATAGCATGGTCTGTGCGCACGCCTG
Source organism: Boletus rubissimus (assembly GCA_038092795.1). Classification (NCBI taxonomy): domain Eukaryota; kingdom Fungi; phylum Basidiomycota; class Agaricomycetes; order Boletales; family Boletaceae; genus Lanmaoa; species Lanmaoa rubissima. The sequence goes on along the minus strand of JBBPQZ010000949.1, from coordinate 268 downwards.
TATAGTATATAAGGTAGTACTCTGCGACTGGAAACCCCAGTCTAATCCACTTTGTTCACTGTGATAGTCATTGCCTTGGCCTTCTTGGTCATTGTAGACTGCATTGTTTGGAAAGGACCCCCATACCCTCTTCATTGAGCCAGGACACGTGTAGCCTGTGAGCATAGTCCGAGCCTTGTGGAAGTGATCAGACGCTTCAGCGGTAGTTCATAACACTTGGATTAGACTGCATACACAACGCTCGGGTCCCAGAGCTAAGGGAACAAGA
>JBBPQZ010000948.1:0-11085 GCA_038092795.1 Boletus rubissimus | reverse complement strand
GTGCGGCGCCGCACACTCCTGCGAACGGGCGTGAATTCCATTGATGGTTTGCATCACCCTTTCATGCTCTAGCACCATCTGGAAACGGTCTACTGCCACAGCCAGTGGCGTCGCAAGCTTGAAACAGATCCACGCGGACTGACGGCTAAAATATAACATTCTACCAGTCAAAAATGGTTGTATTTCTTTGGATCCTCCTGTTCAAGAGTTGCGCCAGCGCTGACAATCCCCTAGTTAATGTATTTTTTGAGTTGGTAATTTGTAGACCTCCGAATTTGCGGTGTCCACGTTCCCCTCTACACTTAGCTGGGAGTGGCAAATTGCTTCCCCTCACCACCTCGTGGAAGTTCTGGCGAGTGGCAATTCTTCACGGCGCCGCCTTTCAAACGCGTTATAGCGGCTTTATAAATCGGTGGAATGTAGCTCTTAAGTTTTGTTCGTCTTCTTATTTAATTCATTGACTGGAAATAGTTATCCGGTTGTTCCGCCAAAGATTTCATATCTATCAGCTGATTCCGTTCAACACTGCCTTGGCTTTGATGCACTCATGCCATGTCCCAAAACATTGGGCAGATCATCATTCATAGCTTTTTCCGCTGGGCGCACACAGTGCCAGGTTCACATGACTACAGATAGCGTAGATGAAGGTACAAATATGACAACGAAATCATGTTTCCCCGTACCTTACGCCCACATTCTGTCTCCCATCTGTCAAGGACGGCACTCCGTCTCATACCTTTTGTACCTTTCGAGGAACATGCGGATATATATCGAATTAACAGCCAAACCAGCTTCTCATAATCCTTATTCGTTGGATCAGCAACGCACATATTCCAAAGTATCGTTTAGTGATCGTTGACCCAGGAAGTTGTTCCAGCAGTACCTCAGCTCTGCAAGTTCCGAGTCGCAGCTAGCATGTATTCCCCAAGAGATGCGTACCATTGAGAGAACTGAGGAAGCTAGTTGCCTGAACGATGAAACCAAGAGACAAGTTTGACTCCGCTTCCGCGAAGGCGGACTTGGTACCTCTGTCGTATGGAGCGGGTAGCGCTCGCGGAGTTGACAGTACGACCTCTTCCAAATCGAGAGACGACTTAGGATGGTCGGGGCCAGCAAGGAGCAGCGATGTCTGACCGAAAGGTGGTCTGTGAGGGATAACTAGTATCGGCAGTGCATATTTCCGCGCTGGTGATAAAGGGGGATGACCCTCCGCTATTCGCTGCCTGCCAAGCTTTCAATCTGGAGCCAAATGAATCGGAAGAGTCTCGAACATCACCGTCAAAGGCCAACAAGAAATTAGGATGGTATTCATTCGTTTCATATTTGAGTGTCTTTGGTCACATTCTACAGGCGTTCTGGAACTTGCACACCGACTTCCATTCCACCGATGTTGACTCGTGTTGGGCGCAATAAGTGCATGCACTTCACAAGTCGAGTGTCCATGTCAGGGACCTGATGCATGCGGCGCCTTGTGACGAAGAAGAAATTTTGAAATTTGACAGCGAAAATACATTCATGAACGATCCGGGTTAAAATGTATAAGACGACCTCAAAGACATGGGATCAAGAAGGATCAGACCTGGCTTGCCTCTGAGATCTGAAGTGCGATAGGTACCTCGAGCCGGGGCGGGCTCGAAGAGAAAGATGTCCGCAATAGTCCGCGCTCAGCACTGACAGTGGCCCCCGTTCAGATCTTGTTTTTGATGTTGAGAAAAGACATAGAACTAGTGCTTGTCAGAGACTGAAAATGATCGAGGCGTCAGTTGGTTTCCCACCTCCGACGCAAACGGTTGAGCCGGCAAGCCGATCCTCTCACCCCACCACCAGTCGGAAGTACATAAATCTCCCTGATCGACGCGCCTACTTCTCAAACCACGGTTCAGCAAGACAGACACAGACAAGACCAAAGTGGACGAGAGAGATTTGTCAAGGGCTTCTTGTGACAACATTAGTTTGCCGAATACTTGAGCCTAATTAAGGATCAGGTAAATGAACCGCTGGGAAGCGCAACTTTGCCGTTTCCACCATCAGAGCTTCTTCTGCAACAGTACTTCATGGACAGGCACCTCCGCTGCGACCTGTGTAAGTGAACGGTGAACAGCAGCCTTCTAAAGAGTTTACAATGGTACCGCGTGGTCGGAACTGGTCCTCACCAGGTTCTCGGCTAAGTTCCCTCACTGATTGGTGACCAGAACAGCCTCTCGTTCTGAGGCAACAGATCCATAGATCTTACACGACCTAAGGGAGATTAGTTGATCTCGTAGGATGGCAAGGTGATGCCCCTCAAATAGTCCTTCGGACCAGCATCCCGTCCCACATGGACGCGGACATTTAGGTGAGTACCTTTGGCCCCACAAAAAACTGTATATGGACACAGTGCGTTCGTCTAGGGATGCTGGTCTTGCGATGCTGACACCCGCATCGCATGGTCCGAGGCTTCTTCCATTCCCATGGTATGTACTGGGACTTCAGCCAGGAAACAGTGGCGTCTGTCTGCAGTACAATGGGAAGGAAGTGCCTCCGACCATGCAGCCGCAAATGTACACACCACAGAGAACGCAGCGCCCTTGGGGGTCTATACCAGCACAATGCGTGCGGCGCCCATTCCCCACGACCCGGTTGCGTTGACAATGATGAAGGTACGCACCGGATACGGGTTTCATGACTGTGAGGACCGGTTGCATCGAGCGAAATCGTTGACAAGTTTCCTGAAGCGTATTGCTGAAATCCGGGGAGGTGGACGCTCGGGAGGGTCCTAGTTTCTGATTGCTGATTCTGACCATCTAGTGGAATTTTATAGTCTTGTGGCCGGTGTACTTGTGCCCGTTCGCCTGGTCTTCTGGCCTCACACTGGGGTCGTTTGCGCCATGAGGTTGGTTGTCTTAGCGGGTAGGATCATCTCCCATCGCGATCGCGATGGGAGACCATTTATGCTGGTGAGGCGTTCGGCAAATGCATTATTTCATGTTTTTGACCATATCGAGGGACCTGGACCGTTTATTCATTCCCGGAAATTTATCTTTTTTTATTCAGATGTGACGTGCAACACTATTGTCGACCACATCAATCACAGGACCAGTGTGGGTTTTTAAAAAGATTTTGCATGAGCTGCAGCCGCTTAGGCCCATTATTGTGAAATGCGCAGCTATTTTGTCGCCTCGGTCACATTCCCTTTGCCCCTCCCTTGCGTTGTTGAGGGGTAATTTCCCCTCTATCTGAGTTTTCAGATGGATTTCGGACTTTCATATGAGTCGGTGGTTGCATGTTCCGAAAGCGCCACCTTTCCGCACTAGATAGATCTCTCTTCCTTATCGCCTTCATCTTTTCCCATTTGAAGTTTAATTCCTATTCTTTTTGATGAGGTGAGATGCAGTCACTTCCGACAAGTGGACAAGGTATGACTCAGTCCCGATCAGCTAATCAACCAGAAACTTTTTTCTACACCCGTCTCTCTCGATCAATAGGCGAAACTCCGAGTCTCCGTCTTCAGCCGCTCACGCTCGGCCATCTGGTCCACGAGATGTCCCAGTATTGCGGTGGCGAATGACCTCGTGGATCACTCCCTTTCAAATCAATGATCATGATGATCCGTATGATAGTACTCAGACTAAAGGTACGAGTGGTTTGCCGAGCTCTGACAACCACACATTTAGGCCACCCTCTTTCTGCCATGATATATTCAGAACGGAATGATCGAAGTGTTTCGCTCTTAACCAAACTTTCATGAGCGGGGTTGTAACAGGTCGCCTGAGCTATGCGACAAACGTGTGGTGTGAGCGTTGCATTTGTAATATCTGCGGGACATCTTTCTGATGTGGTGTCCTGAGAGGTCCACCGTCAGGTGGCTCTCTCGCTCCGAAAACCCACCCGAATGTTTTTTTTGTTCGTGTTCGTTCATAAAACCACACTTCAATTCATCTACCCCCAACCCCTATGCAAATTATCTCTCCAAGGTAGCCGGTTTACCATATCCACAAGCCAAGTACATTTTCCGTGCCAACATGCATCATGTGGTCTTGATCCTGCATTTTCAGTTCGACTTCTACCTCGCGAGCCGCCACCCTTTTTTCATGCAGCCCCTGGCCTTCCGAAATAGCTACCGGTTCCGTGTTCCTCCTCAATAGGCCTACTACCCCGGGTCATTCACTTTTGTTCTGCTGGCAGCCGCATTCATCTTTTAACCCGAGTTGTGATACAATAGGTTTTTTTTCCCTCATTACCATCATACCACACCAGTTTAAGCTCGCCGCAATGTCCCAGCAGGAAAACACACGTGAACGATCGGTAGTATTGTCGGCAGATTGGGTATGTATCTTCTAGGATCTGGAACACTGCTTCTCGGCCCATTCACGCTTATTCACGTCACGCCTGGACCATGACGGTAAATTCTAGCTGATCATGACCACCCACAAACAACCCCCCCCTGGATGCCTGAGCCCAAACACAGCCGTTGAACTCATTTTCGGAAGATTTACATACCATACGCAGGCGCCTCGCCCTTTCTGGTCATGCGACCAAACGATCGTCTCAAATGATGCTGGGCCATCTAACAACAAATAATTCATGACGTTCATATTCGCACCGCGCTGCCAAATGCCAACCACACTGGCAGCCGGGTCGTACCGTATCAGTATTGGTATTCTGTTGCTCCCCAGACCGCACATGGGATCCGGTCATAGACGGCGACTTTTCTTTGACAGGTTACTCGGAGGAAATAATCATGGGGGAAACGAAACTGACGGCATGCCGTTTCCATACAAGGTGAGATAAAAACAAGAAACACGTTGCGTTCGATGTATTACAATTACCTGTCAGATTTTCAACGGCCACCTCAACATGTCGTGGGTTTGCACCACTGATCCATCCCTTACCACCCGTCACAGGTCGATGTCACAAATGGACTTGGAGTCCCTTGGACTTTTATGTGCGTTGGAATGGTATTGCTACTCTTTGTGCGTGGGATTGGCTGACCAGGGTCGTCACCCCTGATTGACACCCTCAGTGCTTTCACTCACACTCCCAGCTCCCGCGCTAGCTTCTTGGCTGACGTCAATCACGCCATTGTGTCGTCAAGCGAGTACACGCGGAAAGGTTGTAGTTTCAGGGTTCTCCAGGATGCAGTGTCAATCCGCACGGCCAGCGCACACCAGACGATGCAGGGTCCTGGACATCTATCACAAGACAGCGCAATGTCGAATTTGATATATTGACGCCCACACAAATGACTACCATGCATGTGATACCGAACCTCCCTCACCTTCTTGGCCGAGAGCTGGGGAACACGGTTCACCGGGCGTTTTACTTGATCTCCAAAAGTTTCACCTCTAATAGACCATCAGTCATATGGTCTGTTGGACCACCAGTTGCGACGCACCAAACTTTAATGTGGAGTTGGGAGGAATATCGGACACTTTCTTGCTGCCGTAACCCATTGATGGTGGAACCACAATTTCACGTTCTCCCCCGATCTGCATTCCGGCGACTCCAATGTCCCAACCTGATACCATAGTAAGCGCATCACGGATTGCATACGATGTAATTTGCCCTACCTTTGATGACATCGCCTTGCCCGAGCGTGAAGACGAACTAGAGATAGAGTTATGAGTAATTCGAAGCACACAACAATTGTAACCTACAGGCTTTCCTTTGGTGTTCTTGTCGAAGACTTTGCCATCGAGGAACTTGCCAATATAACGCATCTCAATCTTGTCGCCCTTCTTCGCCGTCTTGCCCGCGCCGACCTTGAAATCTCGAACCTTGACCCCTCCATCAAGGGTACGCTCGACCTTTTTATCACCCTTTTCCTTCTTCTCGCCATCCTTCTGCTCGGACTTTTCCTTCTTCTTTTCCGCCTTGTCTTTCTTGTCTTTCTTGTCCTTCTTTTCCTCCGCCTTCTTCTCTTCTACTTTCTTCTCTGGCGTAGGGGGAGGGACAGCCTTACCGTCTGCAGCCTTGAGTTTTTTCGCCAGCTTTTTCTTCTGTGACTTTGACGGTTTCTCCTCATGTTCATCAACTTCCATGTCGTCCTCGCGGGGACGCTTAGAGTTTTTGGGTGACTCCTGTATTTCCTCGAAGCGGCTACGGAAAGTGGCACGATCAATCTATGACACCTGCCTTACAGACGACCTACTCACGGGGCGTGATCGTCTTCTGCATCAAGGTCGAATTCGTCACCGTCAACCTCTACCTCCACATCCGAGCTAACTTCACCTAGGTTGTATGTGTCTTCCTCGTCCAAGTCCGAGTCCGAGTCCACATCCGATCCAAAGGGTGGCTGGTCAACAGGAGCCTGATCTAGTGAAATGGAACGGGTGAGGAAAGCACGAAAGGAAGGCGTGTCACATCATACCAATGTAATTACCATACAAATGAATCGTGCTGCAGAGGAAACAAAGAACGCGCCATCAATCAGTCAGTCATTACGCCTACACACGACACGTGTCACGTGCTCACTTTTTGCCAACAACCTCGAGGATGTACTCCATATCCTGCTCGAGGATGATTTCGCACGTCGACTGTTCGATCTAGGATACACGTCAAACGCGTCCTCGGGTGTGTCAACGTGTGAGGAACGCGTACTTTTCCGGGAGTGAGGGAGCAAAGGACGGTGGTCACTGCGGTGCCTTTGGGTGGTTCGTCCTCGTCCTCCTCATCCTCCTCATCCTCCTCCTCGTCCTCCTCGTCGAGCGAGGCGAGACTCTGGTAGGTGAGCTTGACAGACGTCCTGGCAGAGTCGTCTTGCAACTCGTCGGGGAGGGCCGCATTTTTTATTTGGAGATCGCCCTGAGGGACGATGACCTCTACCTGGCCCGGGGTCAACACGATGCTCCTACGGACTCGTCAATGCCCACTCATAAACGTGTACACGACGCGTACCAAGGTGCGATAGCGACGACCATGACGAATTGTTTTTTGAAAAAGTGTCACTACAAAAAAAAAATCGAAATGGAGAACGACGCGAGTGAAATTCTGTAAAAGGGAATTTGAAACTCCGCTTACAGTACGGGTTTAGTCGTCGTCGTCGAGATGGTCAGTGTCGACGCTAGAATGTCGTCGGCGGGGGAACTGACCCGTTCAAACAGTCGAATGTACTCAGACCGTATCTCGCTGCAGTCAGATCATCGCTCACAGCAGCGCTCACCCTCGAAAACTTTTCATCACAGGTCTGCTGTTGTCGGCTGGTCATTAGACTGATCTCATGAACGCGCACCTAGGTTGTCGAGCGACACAATAAACCAGAGGTCGAGGCACGGTATGTATACCTCTCGGACGATCGTGCCGCCGTTATCTCAACCGCGTATATAGTGGATCGAAAGAAGTCCTCCTCAATCCCCTTACGATATCACGCAATGAGAACGAGCGCGTGCTGATCGAACCCTCCGTCAACTCGATACGGATGAGCATCAAGATAAAACAGGCAGACGAGATCGAGCGTATCTTATGCCACAAATTCACGCGCTTCATGATGCAGCGCGCGGAGAGCTTCGTCGTGCTGCGCAGGAAGCCCGTCCCGGTAGGTCTGATCGGTGTGGCGAGATCGGAACAACACTGATGGTCCCAAGGGTTATGATATCTCGTTCTTGATCACCAATGTTCATTCGGAAACGATGTTCAAGCACAAGGTCGTTGATTTCATCATCCAGTAGGTATCCTTTCCAGATATGTCGTACTCAAGTGTGATGTCTTCCCAAATCCCAGATTTATGGAAGAAGTGGACAGAGAAATAAGCGAGATGAAACTCAGCCTCAACGCTCGGGCACGTACAGTTGCGGAGTCTTACCTGACTGCGGTGAGTCCACCTTGCCTGCGACGCCGAGGCAAGAATTTGATCTCGTGGGTAGTTCAACTCATGAGTAGGAATCCTTCCCGAAGACCCTTTACCTTATCCACCACATCGAGTTTCTTCGGGTAGATGCAGATGTACATCCTAGAAGCATAACGCTTGCCACGAAAGAACTCCGAGCTCCGAGTTGTACCACTATGCCGAAGCTAATTGGAGCGAAACTTCCAATGGTTCCGGGAAATTAATTCCAGTTGATGACCCTTCGACCGGTCGTTTGGGTACTGAAAAACTACAACTGCAATGTGCTACAACTGCGAGGAATATTGTGCGTCATATGAACAACTTCTAAGGTATGCGCGGAGTTGGTCCATGCCGAAAACTTGTGGTGCCAGTACAGGGATCATGCGGATGCTGGGAATGCGATATGGGGTACAGCTAGAAAAGGGACAACAATCATGGAGGAAGAAGAAAACTCGGTTGCCAATGCGGAGACGAAAGGAAGAAAACAATGCCGCTTACTCACCGCGCACACCTCCCCCAAAATTATCAAATAACATATCTTTGAGTCTTCCCCAGACCCGACTTTCAGTACTCGGTGCACACTGGGCCAAATCTTTCACCATCTGTTCAGATTCAGCCAGTCTGTGACGCAACTCCCAATTCTCGTCCCGCCATGCGTCCACCTCCCGAGAGTGAGACTCCAATGCGTGCACCTTGCCCTCAGCGCGCGTCAAGCGGTCATTCGACACTATGAGCTTCTCCTGCAGCTTTTTCTGCGTCACGCGTGCTGCGCTCAGCTCTTTTTCCAAATCCTTGACGCGTGCCAGGGATTCCGCCTCGGATGGCAATGCACTGCTCGGTGGATGACTATTCGAATCGGACGGCGGAAACGATGGGCAGTTTCTGTTGCTCGTAAACTCAAGGCCGAGCGCGTTCTTGGGCTGGGGGCGTACCGCCCCAGCGACGATGCCGTCGTTCACGGTCCCGTAGACCGCGCGAAAAAGGTTGTGTGCTGTAGATGCATGGCTTGCGCCATCAGGATCATCAGGATGCTCTCGGCTGATATCCAACTCGCACGCTGCCAGAAGCAACATCGCCGGTCTTATGGCCGTGCTTCTAAACGCAGACGTCGTGCAGTCGGTCGATTTGGGACAAGGAGAACCTGGAGAGACTAACGTCACCGTAGAGGTGGCCGAGGTAGGAATGGGTACTGCTGCGAACGTATTCTCAAACTAAAGGACTCGCAAATGTGCATGAGGCGTACCGTCTCCTTTTTCTTTTTCGACATCGGACGGACTGTCCAAGTTATCAAGCAGAGATCTTATCACGGTACATGCGGCCCTGGAGCGGCCCGTGCGCCGATAGTGTGCGCCAACCAGGATATACGCGCCTGGATCACTTTTAGTGATAGTAAGCAGCGCGATCGTACCCTTTGGGTCGTCGGGAAGCGCGGAGAGATCATAAGTGAAAGGGTACCCTTTATAAATGAGGCTGGCTTGGTAACCATTCCCGTTCGCGCATATACCCTTGTTCGTGTTATCTGTAGATAACGGTGGGAGGCAGAGAGAAGGGGGAGTAAGAGAGAAGGACGTCTGAAGCGGTGGCGCGCTGGAGGGCTTATCGGGAAGTTCAATACTGCGTAAGAATGTGGTCACCGAGCCGGGTGGCGGGGACTCGGCCTTTCTTTGACCAGTGACGGCATTGCCAGTGGTAGTAGGCAGCGCAGATGTGAGAGGTAGTCGAAGAGATGGACCCGGCACATCTGCCTGTGTGCTAAGAGCACTTGTGTGCGATGGCCGTTCGCGCGCGGACCCGTCCGTGCTCGTATGTCTCCGACTATGGGGGACAGCACGATTTCCCCCTGTCTTGGAGAGAGAGCGGCCATTGTCCTCCGCGGGAGAGATTGTACGTGAGGGCTGGGCTTCGTCGCCGCGCAAGCTGCGTGCCCGGTCAAGAGGACGAGAGAAGATTATCTCGTGGGTGCCCTGTGGCTGGGACGCGTCATGTGCACGACGCGTTCCGCGGGCGGGAGAGACGGTACTGGACGCCTTGCGTTTCCTGTATGGAGCAGACCGCGAGGACGGGGCGGGATGAGGACGAGATGTGTCCTTCATGCTGGGAGTAGTCAAGCTGGGCGGTGGCTGACTCGGGTAGAACAAAGGCCAGCTCAGGTTTCAGCTGTGCGTCTTCTTCAAAGGCGATCCGACCGTCGCGGCTCTCTCAAAAATGTCCGAAAGAATCTTCTTCTACAATTGAAATGATAGAGATTATGCTACAACGTTTGGGTCTTGTGGGTACCATCAAATCAATGACCCCCCAACGTATCCTTCTGCGACACTCCAGACTGTCAATATTGGTCCTTACACACTGCGTGAGAGCCGACAATCATGATCTTCGGCGCAACTAGCCGAGCAATGTCCACCAAGCCTCGACCTCACCTTCCTGGTCCGGACATGCCGTTGTGGCAAGTGAGGGGCTGCTCTCTTGCTTCTCGAATCCGAGCCTCGCGATGGACCGAGATCAGGCTCTAGAAGACAGGGAAATATGAACTTGCTGGTCATCAGATCGTCCCTGGACTCTCGAGACGCGTTTTTACGCTATCATCCAGCGACTGATACAGGGGAAACAAGAGTCCCAGAGAATATCATTGATGTGTTTCTCATCGAAAACAGCCATGGAACCCTCACTTTCTTGGACTTGAGGGGGAATCGAGGGGCGGGCAGCGCACCCACACCCGCCAGCTCTCCTGAGCAGGACAATCCTGCAGGATCATATACCCATGAGACTTGGCACGAGGGAATAATTGGTTAGATAGACCAATTTAGGGAACGTGAGTTTAATAAATTCCGCACCGATAATCATAATTGCTGTGCGACTCCTCCGGCGTAAAGCGGCCGAGATCAGTGATACATATGCCGAGTTCATCCTTGTTGTATAGAACAAGTTCTTGGGCTACAGATCACCACAAATGACCCCCTTTTGATGACGTGCATAGACACCATCTAATATTTCTAGGATACCGACTCCAACGAGTATGTCGCCGTGATGGTATACCTCCGACTCCATGTCCGATCTGGGGATTGCAGGAGAGACATCACCCTCGCGGAGGTCAAGGTCGAGACAGAGACAACACTTCCTCTAGGACGTAGCAGAGGGAGAGTGCGTGCAGGCACAATGTCAAGTGAGGATGAACTGCATCGGTCGCACGGCGGAGCTGGCGAGTTGTAGCCTTGTAGGATGAAGCTTCGGCACACGACGCGGCATTCAACTGGCTTCATTTTCAGAATGCTTCGAAGCTGTGT
>JBBPQZ010000947.1:0-11091 GCA_038092795.1 Boletus rubissimus | reverse complement strand
CATTGTGTAGAATGAATCCCCACAAGCTTTGGGTTGTCGTTCTCGGAATCAAAATGGTCGCACTCCAACCAGATACAAGGCCAAAACCCTTGTTTACGGTTATGGTTGGATTTAAGACTTGCGCAATATTGTATTGCATCCAGTCAACTGGCTGTGAGTACTAGCCGGGAACCTTGCCCGAGCAAGTGGGATGGACATGCAGATTTATTAGTAGAGGTACATGTAGTACACAGTGTGTGTATTCGCATACCAAGAAATCTGTTGATAACGACATCAATGTGACAACTACTGAGAGCCTGCTAATGAAACAAGTATTCGAACAGGAGGGAATCGACACGACAAGGGGAGAGTGAGAGTATATATGGAGAGCTACGAACAAGGAGCCTACAAAGAGGGTGGAGTACATGGTCTCGTCGTGACAGGACTCGATTATCGCCGACAGCAGGCTGCAGCTCACGCTTCCACCGACTACCGCTCGGCGCCCGCAGGAGTAAACGATCCATCACGCAATAATAGACATAGAATCTTCACCAGCGGGATCACTCACGCCTTTTAACATTTACATGGCATTGTCACGGTCGGGAGAGTACAGTTTTCAGTCACCACTGAATTTCGATGAGAAATTCCTGACATATCCGAGCGAGTACTTGCGTATGGGAGACGAGAGATGGTGGACAGTCTACAAGCATCACGTAAACAAGGATTATTGACTGCAAAGGGTTCGAAGAAGCACAAACCTCCGAATGACCCATTTGCCAAATAAGCTGCAACATGGACTCGTCTCCGAGCCCCCTCGTGCAACATCGTACCTGCATTTAAACCTGCGTTGCCCCGGGCCCCGCATCGCCAGTCACTGCGAGAGGGACCGAGTCATCGTTGTGTGTCATCGCAGTCGTTGTGAGTGGGATTGGCCCAGGGTACTCGGTATGACAAGACTTGCACAGGAATAAAGCGGGGGCCACAACCCTATCGAGTCGTCGTCGTGCCCATCGTCCTAGTCATCATGAGGGGGATTGGCCCATGGCGAGACCTGCAGAGTAACGCAATGGAAACCGGAACATTTCCCCTGGTCTACCCAACCATTCGGGTTTGGGATATGTCTGTCGTCGTCGTTGAGACAGCTTGCCGTCGCCCGTGTGAGATCGGCTCTGCTTTCGGATCAGGTTTTATTTTATTATAGTAAGAAACTTCCACGAGTGCATACTTTGTAAACAAGGTAACAATCGATTAATCAACGGTCGTGACAATCGCAACATCCTTCAATAATGTGCCGTTCCTTCTCACCGGTCACCGGGGCCCGGTGTCACCCTTATCGTACGCGATGTATGTATCTTTCTCAGGTGGCAATTGGTGCAACAATAGCATTATCATTATATTGGTAAACGATGCATGTGTCCATGTGAACACCCCTAGGCTAGTAGCCTGAGTAGTGTGAAAAGAGTGCTTCTCACTCTCTCACTTGTTCACTATGGATCTCAAGAGCGACAAGGGCGCAGAGCCCACTCTGCCAGACGTAGCTACTACGCACAGGCGTCCTCGCCCCACGCGCTTTCGAAAGCTCTTGACTCGTGTTGGCATTGCGCTGTTCTTGTTCCTCCTATACGAGTCATCTCAAGCCCCGCATTCCTTTCAAATCGCCCATAAAATCAAGGCTTGGAAGCATCCCTGCTCCGATGGGAACAAGTCCATCGACAACTATATCAACCGCGTCGAAGATGCCTTTCTGTCAGTTCCCTCTCGCATTTCGAATCCAGTAGCTGATAAATATGATGGTACATAGTGTTGTTCCCTCCACTGAATCTGCTATAGCGAATTCGCGCTATTATGCTACTCATCCTCATTTAGCAGGCTCACCGGAAGACCTCCAGGATGCAAAGGACATCCTGTCGTTCTTCCAGAACGAGTTCAGTATTTCCTCTTCTTCGGTCGAACCTATCTTCGACGCTGGCTCCCCAGAGTCGCGCGAGGCGACTTTGAGCACCACATCAAAGCTCAAGTCTCCAAATGCTTGGATTGATGTCTATTACCCCGTAATGAACACGGGTAATGCAGATGGTATTTCCCTGGAGATAGTCGGACAGGATGGAGGGTCCATTTGGACCGCCGATCTCTTAGAGGATGGCGACCCCGGCGACGAAACGGCCGCAAAGTACAAGCATGCTATCCCATCTTGGCATGGCCTCAGTGCCGCTGGTGAAGCCGCCGGCCCAATCGTGTACGCAAATTATGGTACGAAAGATGATTATGACAAACTTGTAGCGACGGGGGTGGATCTTACTGGAAAAATTGTCCTCGCTCGGTATGGTGCCATCTTTCGTGGCCTCAAAGTAAGCAGTAGTCCGCATGAGCTTCGTGGAAGTTGAGTTAGTTTCCTTAGATCAAAGGCGCTGAAGATCTTGGTGCAGTTGGAATCCTAATCTACACTGATCCTCGCGACGACGGTGCCGTGGTTGCTGAGAATGGCTATCTGCCGTACCCCGCTGGTCCTGCGCGCAACCCGACATCGATCCAGCGTGGCTCCGTCCAATACTTGTCACTTTATCCGGGTGATCCTACTACACCCGGTTATCCCGCATACGAGAATGCAACTCGTGTCAAGGGTGGAAATATACCTCATATCCCTAGCTTACCGCTTTCCTGGGCCAATGCAAAATACTTGTTTGAACAAGAGCTTGGCGGTGTCGCGGAGGGCAGGAAACTTGACGGGAAACTTGGCAATCACGTAGTCAAAATGGTCAACGATGGTACGCATTGCGGAGATCATCATGACCAGGAATAACTGATATTTTTTCCCTGATAGTCAACACCAAGGTGACACCTATCTGGAACGCGATGGCCGCTATTCCCGGTCACATTAAGGACGAGGTTGTCATTATCGGTTGCCACAGAGATGGTCGGTGGTTCATTTGGCATGGGATCTATTTGCTGAGGCCTTTATACGTTATAGCTTGGGTCATGGGCGCCGCCGATCCTACGTCTGGTACCGTATCTTTGCTCGAGGTCGTTCGGGGACTTGGTGCATTGGTCAGGCGGGGTTGGAAGCCTCTTCGGACCCTCGTCATTGCAAGTTGGGATGCCGAAGAGGTGTGCAGCTTTTCGTCATCTTCGAGAGTGGTTCTCAGTCATCGCTGCAGTACGGTCTCATTGGAAGCACAGAGTGGGGCGAGGACTTTGCACAATGGATTCAGACCCACACCGTCTCCTACGTTAACGTCGGTATGTGACCAGTCCTTCAGTTTTGTTTATACTGCTGAGGAGCGAACACAGACGTTTCCGTTGTCGGATCACGCTACACAGCGTCAGGGTCTCCCTCACTTGCGCACCTGATTAAACGCAGTGCACAAGACGTTGCCCACCCTACCGATTCAAGCAAGACGGTTTGGGACGCACTTCACGATTCTGGGGCATACACTGGAGAACAGGATGCAGATTTCGCTAGTATGTGGGCTGCAATGAATCACAGCCGGGCCCGTGCGGCTTCGGAGGATGACGTTCGCCAGGTATCACCACTTGGTTCTGGAAGCGACTATACTGTATTCTTGCAGAGACTCGGTGTCAGTCACCGAATTTGTATTTTTGGGGTCCTTCTAACACGACGCAACAGGTCGCTAGCTCTGATCAGAGTTTCTCTTCCACGCCCACTGATCCTCCTTACCACTACCACTCCATTTATGACACTCAAATGTGGCAGGAGACATATGCTGACCCTGGTTTCCATCGTCATGTAAGAGTTAATGGTACACCTCATCACATTGGTCTGAATGCTTCATTTTACTCAGGTTGCAGTTGCGAAGACCTTGGGCCTTCTCACCCTCCGATTGTCAGAGTCGATCATCTTACCTCTTAATACCACGGAATATGCATTACAACTCGATTCTTATGTCGATACGTGAGCGTTGCTTCATCTGGACCTTGTTCCTGACCAACGTAGTTATGTCAGTGTGGAAGATTTAGCATCTGGAATTGCTACTCTCTCAAAGTTCCGCAGAGTTCGCGAAGCTATCTCAAAGTTACAGCACGCGAGCGCGAAACTCGATGTTGAGAAAGTCGAAGCCGAAAAGGTATTCCGCAAAGCCGTGCGCAATCTCCCTCGCGGGCAGTTTGGCCACCGTGTTTTACGTCACATCAAAAACTGGGTCAATCGTCACCTTGCAATTGGCTCCCCGCCACCCGAGCGCGACGACGCAGAATTGAAATTCCCTGCGCTGCGCATGTTGGACACCATTGGGGACGTTACCGAGTGGAACCTTTGCAAGTCTCGTAAAGGGTCCAGGCCACTTTGTGATCTGATCATGGCGGCTATCAGAGTGAAGAAAGTGAATCAGAAATTGTCCTTGTTTGAACGAGGATTTATCTCAGAGGAAGGAGTGAAAGATCGCGAATGGTTCAGGCATCTTGGTGTCGCGCCTGGGAAATACCTTGGTAAGTCCCTTTTGAGTGGCCATGGGAGGAACGCACTCTCAACGTATTGATAGGTTACGGTGCGACAACCCTTCCTTCCCTTACCGAAGCGATTCTGTATGAACAGAATGCAACGTTGGTTGAGTATGAAATCACCCGACTGACAACTCTCTTGACCAAACTCGCACACAACATTGAACCATAATCGTCTAGTCCAAATATTGTACGCATCGTACATAGGCGAATGTAATGGTAATATACCGTCCATCAGTTACAGTCAATTGAGCTATGGTAGCAGCAGAACCGTTCATTGCCAGCTGCAGACAAGGTGATTGACGATGGCACAGTACCTTGTATCACCCACCCATCCTTTCAACCTGTTAGCCATGTTCATAACTCACATGCACAGTTAAATTGTTCAAGGTATTTCAACTACCGATTACGCTGCATACACGTCTACTTATAATTACCAAGAGGATACGATGAAGTATAAACGAAACGTAGAATAAAGTACCGTAGAAGTGGCTGCCTCTCCCTACTTGCGACGGAGATCGTCCCACACGGTTGGATGCATAGTCATACAGTGCCTTACGAGGAAATCGAAGTCGGGTTGAACCAACACGTCGGGTGGCTCCAGGATCATCTTCGCCTCGTATCGATCGCTGATCGAAAAATGAATCACGCGCCCACAGATGACGAACAAAAAACTCACAGGCATAGACCGCAAAAGACGCCATTCTCAACATCAGCGTCCTTTTCAAAGATGAGGTCCACACAGTCTTGATATGATCGAACGTCCGAACTTGACACGGATAACTTGTGATCATTGTGAGGATCGGTGGAGGCCGGTGGGGATAGTATTTTGCTTGCAAGATAGGTATCAGCATTGATTGTCGTTGGACGGACGGTCTCTCCTTCGATCCGGGGCTTCTTACGTTCCCCTCCCGGGCTCGTGGAAGTCTGGATTTCAGAGTTTAGTCGCTTTGGTGGGCGCGGACTCGATTTCAATGCCACGGGAGCTGGGATTTGTTTACTACACGGAACAGGTTCGTTGTTGGCCGTGTCCGTGATCTCGCCGCAGCGCTGGCTGCAGTGGATAGCTGCTCTGAGCTGTTCTGAAGCACCTTGCTCTACAAGATGTCGGGATGGAGTCACGGCGGACAGCCCAGACAAAGTGCGTGACTCGTGGATCATTTGCGCATGGTGCGGAAGCGGAAGGGACCCAGCGGGCACCGGTGTGTAGACAGGGAAGCCTGTCGGCGAAATCTGGCCCCCAAGCAAGGGTGCACTTCGTGGTGGAGTGGGGAGAGGTGCTGGCCATGTCGTGGCTATAGGAGTTGTACCTGGACGAAGCGACGCCTAAAGCCAGAATTGAGCGGTCTGCACTTCTGGAATGACACAACGAACCTGGGCCATAACACTTTCGGAACTGCGTCTTCGATGACCCCCTCTCTGATCCATAAAGGGTTGAAAGGAACCAGAGGACATTACAGATGTGGGTGATGCGGAATTATTCCGACTTTGATCGTGGGCACGGAACTGTGGCATTTGTGAATTAGCACCAAGTACATCGATGAGGAAATGAACGGGATGTCAACCTACCTCGGAACGCACTACCGGAATGAGACCCCGTGCTACATGTGGGGTGGAAGCTGGGTTAGTACCCTTCGGTGTCAATGTCTCAAACAGCATAGGGCTGCACTCACCTGTACCCTGTGACTGTTGCTGAGCGATACGGCTCGTGTCAGCGACAGCTTTCAGCCTAACATATTTATCTGCCAATAGGCGATACTCCTTGTCGAGCGATGCGTATGCATTCCGGATGGCTTGCAGTTCTACGCTGATGTGATGTTGTGGAGAGCCGGATGGAGTACACTGCAGCAGATCCTGGTACTTTCGATTGATCGACGCCCAGTTTGCCTCGCTCGTGCGCAGCCTTTCTTGCATGTCCGCGAGGCGGAGCACTTGTGTATTTTGAGGCGCACCAAAGAATGCCAAGCGATCGTTGAGCATGTTGACCGCGTTTACCAGCCGGCAGTTATCTTCGTATAACTTTGCATTGTGAGTTTCGAGTGTGTGGATGTGACGAAGGGCAGTTTGATGGCCCTCTGGCAGGGTTACGGGTTCCGACACACGAATGCTATTAGTGGCACCAGGAGGGGGAGTGGGCGTCTCCGGAGGATTCGACGTCTGGGGCTGGTTCATATCGGTATTAATCCTGTCGCACGCAAGTTGACAATTTGGTGCTTGTCCAAGGGGCCACTGAAGTCATTCGCCACTCACTCTTTGTATATCCGAGGCGATGATTCTTTTGGAGCTTGCGGAGCCTGGACGACAGGCTCTGAGTCATCGTTCGCCATGGAGAGGAAGCCTGGGCTGGTTCAGGACGCGAGACGAGTGTGACGACGATGGGAGTACCCGTCTGACGCGACTTTTTATATGTTTCGGGGACAATGATTGTATTATTTCTGCTCTTTGATTTGGCCCGTTAAAGGTCTAGCTGTGATAGGCAATTCTGATGGAGCGTTACGGGAGACCGACGTTACCCTGACGGTGACACCAAGGCGGCGCAAAGAAAGTCCGAGCTGAGAGTGCTGAGAGTATGACGACTTTTTTAAAAAGAGCGTCAAGTGATCAGCAGCAAAGAACACGAGGCGGACGCAAGGCGAACGCGTTTTTCGAGCGTCACGAGTGCGGGATGGAGAAAAGGCAGTTTTAAGGTTCTTATCGGTGATCACCAGCTGAGCGCTGATCGGTCACGTCGCCAAGAGGAATATTATGCAAATTTTAATAACCCTGGAGCAAACTAAAAAGTTGCAACCAACTTGTCCGCGATCACGGGACACGACAGGGCAGGGCCCTCCCCGACGGCGTCATATACATATATCCGCTGCCAATGAAACACAGCTTGGGAAATGGCGGCCACTGATACCACCATAATGAGTACACCGATTCACATACGCGCGTCATGGTCGGATTTCTAGAACAGTCGCGAATGGCTTCGTGTCGGCAGGCGCATCGAGGCTCGCCAGTCTGCCCGTCTCGGTGGCAGACCTTTTCGCAGAAAAACTGACACGCCCCGACGTCTCATTCCAAGTAGCGGACTGAAGAGAGTCGGTGAGAGCGGGCGCAGCAAAAGTAAGTCTGTCACGTGCTAGATCACAATGATGACAAGTCGACTTTTCCATGGATCAGATTTAAAAAATCAGCAACCCGGTCTTAGCTCCCACTCTCGCTTCCTCACCCTCCTCCACACCCCTGATGGCTCTTGCAGAGTCCCCAATCCTCTCGTCTCACTTCAGTGCAGAGTCCGATGCCATACAGGATCTCTTTTCCCGTTCCCGATCTCTGAAACGGTCCCATTCCAGGAGAGATGAAGCACTCGATTCCCTAATCTTCGCTGCTGCTTCTGTATCCGGCCCTCACACAACCCGCAATCACTCCGGTCATGCCGTTCATCTACCGTTCTCCCAAAGTCCCGAACGAATCATACGTTCGGATGACTCGGCTGCGATTCCGGACCACAAGCCACCATATGTCAGTAGGCAAGCGCCGAGAAGGCTGCGCCTACAATCCCAGGAGCAACCACTAGAAGTCAAGGAGAAAGAGAATATACCACAGTCAATCAGCTCCCTGCACTCCACAGAAATACTCCTGCCGTCTGTATCTCGAAAAAGAGAGCCCGCTTTAGCATCATTGGCCGTTGAGTCGGCGAACCTTCCCCTGTCACGTGAAAAACTCCCTTTCGAATCGGGAGTTCAAGTTCGGTGCATGGCTCGCACCCGTATACCCACTCCTCACGGCACTGTCTTCTTACATCTTTATCATAATAACTGCGACAACAAGGAACATCTGGCAATTGTCATCGACCCTGCACAATTTTCCATAGACGCCCAGTCCATTGCGCCACCCATACGTAGTCACTCCCTTGATGCTATATGGGACGGCGAAACACAAGAAGACCGGATTCTGAGGGGTGCCTATGTAGGGAGACTTACTCCTGAAACAAAAATCGCTTCCCGACCCATAGATCAATCTCGTCGGCCTACAGACCTTCCACTGCCGCTGGTCCGGATTCATTCCGAATGTTTCACTGGTGAAACCATCGGAAGCATGCGCTGTGACTGTGGAGAGCAGCTCGACGAGGCCATTCGCCTCATCTCCCAGCCTATCCAGACTTCGACATCGTCTTCAGCGACTATGTCCGGCCGGGGCGCTGTGGTCTATCTCCGACAGGAGGGCCGTGGTATTGGCCTGTTATCCAAGATTCGGGCTTATAACCTCCAGGACGTGGGACACGACACCGTCACCGCCAACCTCCTGTTAGGATACAAGGCCGATGAACGTGGTTATGATATCGCAGCAGCCATCTTGAGAGATCTTGGATTAGGCTCGGAGCAAGGGGAGGGTATCCGGCTGTTGACGAACAACCCAGACAAAGTCATGGCACTTGAAAAGGAGGGATTAAGAGTACTCGAGCGCGTGCCGATGGTACCAAGGTCATGGAAGTGCCAATCCAAGTCAGCGCTGTCTTCAAGTGAAGGGACGCTCGAGAGTCGCAAGACAGGTGTCACCATGATTGGTGGGGATATGGTACGGGGTGCGGACCTGAACAAGTACCTCCGGACAAAGGTCTTACGGATGGGACACATGCTACCGTTGAGCATGATTGATGGGAGGGAGATGCAGTAGTATTCATGTTTAGAACATTAACCTTATGCCTACTTTACACCTATCACTGACTATCAGACTCAGTTACTAGATGGATTGACCCACTAACTTTGAAGCCGTCCGATTACATAATTCGATTTATGTTGCTGTTGGGGTCTGTTTCGCTGTTCAAGACATACAACAAGTCTGCCATGTTCGATCCGCTTAGTTCGACGAGCTCCATCTTCGCCAATGGTGACAACGAGTCCACCCCACCGTGGCCGACTACCCCGCACCAGCCCAACTCCCCGATACCCAATCTTCGTCGTGCCTCGCCCTCATCGGTCATCACGCAGAAGATAGAGTCAGACGGCCTCTTCGGAAAAGAACCCAAAATCTACGGTGCACCAGAACCTGGTCTCATCTCTCCCCAAACCACGGTAGGCTCGAATGGGATAAAATATGAAAAGAGTGAGCCTTATCTTCGTGTGCGGATTACTGGGTTGGATCGCAACAGACGGGATATTCTCTTCAAATTTGATGCCCAAGTGCGTAATGTATCCATGGAAATAGATGGAATCCACTAAATCTTTTGGCTTGTTTCATGTGCACAGACGAACCTCTCCAATTTCACGGGCACGACATATCGCAATGTGTCCCGCTCGTTCATCGAATTTCAACAATTCTATGATGCCTTGCTCAACAACTGCCCACACACCATCATCCCCGCTCTTCCCCTTGCACAGACCTCAGCGCCGACAGATGAAGAAGACGATCGCCTAGTACGAATCATGTTGCAGAGATGGTTGACGCGGATATGCGAGGACCCGATCGTTATGCATGACGAGGACTTGCGGTCATTCATCGAGAACGATTTTGGTTATCAGCCGATGCCCCGCCCAAGGCGGAAAACGAGCTCTGGGTTTGGACTCATCCGCCGTGGTGTGCCAGATGAAGATGAAGGGCTCCAGCGTGCCAGATTCGAGCTTACCAAACTCGAAACACAATTCTTTGAAGCTGCAAAAGCCATTGACAGACTTTCGACAACCAGGAGATGTATGTGTTTACTATGCCCGTGTCCATAACCCAACCTGAATGGAATGCTGAATATGATGACAGCGTTGTCCACTGCACATGCTGAGATGGGAAACAAGCTGATCAATGTTGCATCTTCAGAAGCTCATCCCCCACTGGGGAATGCACTGCGGAAAGTGGGAAGGGCGTGGCATAGCCTTGCCGACCTCGACCAAGCACAGTCCATAAGCGAGTGTGTAGTCGTTGGAGATACGTTTGGCTATCAAGGGATGAACGCACGTTCTGCCAAGGAGGCGCTGCTTCAGCGAGCGAGCGTTTTGGAGGAGTACCAGGCCGCTGTCAAAGCGACGATATCCAAGAGAAGGAATATAGAGAGGTTGAAAGCTAGCTCCAGTATTAGACCTGAACGCGTGGACGAAGCGCTGGAAGAGATGGAAGAGGTAATGGACTCTCCGCACGTGAAACACAGGTCGTTGAAGTGGTTTTATAGGCCAACAAATACGAGCAAGTACTTGCGCAACGCGCCAATGGCATCTCTCAAAACCTTCATCGTGCTTTGGCAACGCATACCAAGACAGTGACGGACGATGTAACTGCTGCCTTGATTGAACATGCGCGCTCCTCTCTCCAGTATGAGAAGCAATTACTCAGGGAACTCGAATCTCTCAGGGGAGACGTCAACACCGCCAACCAGAGAGTTGCCCCGCCAAAACCTAATGGTTACCCAAAACCTTCCATTATCCCACCATTGGAGGACGATATCCGGCCAACGAGAGCCACAGTCACTGCGCCGCCTATCCCGCGAGCATCCAGTGGCTTCACCCCTAGCACACCACCGGCAACACAAACCGTGTTCCGACCGCACAGTGCTGTTCCACAGTCACCAACTGCAGGTCCTTTCACAACACGGAGCTCAACCGCTCCATTGTCCGCGCCAATCTCTGCCCCATTGCAAGGTGGTCATTTCGGAGATGGGACTCAATCCATGTTCGTGAAACCTACACC
>JBBPQZ010000946.1:0-11105 GCA_038092795.1 Boletus rubissimus | reverse complement strand
ATCTGGCTGGTCTTAGCTTACCAGTCATTTCTCCCGAGACGATTCCGCGGTACACATCGCAGAAGAAACGTCGAATGCGGCTTGGGCAGCTCCCATCGCTATCATGGTCGGGGTCCTGGGAACCGAAATTCTTGGCTGGCTGATGTACATCGCAGTGTCGTTCGCTACAGTTTCGGTCCCAGGGGCCTTGCAGTCAAAGCTTGTGCTGCCAATTGGTGATGTTTTTCTGAACGTCCTGGGCAGGAAAGGCACATTTGTCCTCTGGTAGTCAATGGTTGTACTTCAGGTTCGTCGCATTCTCAGTCCGCAATAAAGTGATCTAAGGGACGTTCAGTACTTGTGCGGATGTTCACAAACTGTTGATGCATCTCGAGTCGTGTTTGCCTTCTCCAGGGACAACGCACTACCGGGTTCGCGCTGGTGGAAACGAGTCAACCGCTTCACCCAAACCCCCGTGAATGCTGTCTGGTTCGTTATACTCCTCTCTGCAACCTGCGGGTCGCTCTCCTTCTCGGTGACGGGATTTGACTCACTTGCATTGTACGCGAGTTCATTGTATACCTCAAATCGCTTATCGTCTAAGCTCTACCTTCTGTGTAGTGCCTCGGTAATCGGGCTTTACATATCCTATGTTACCCCGATTTACTTCCGCATAACGTCCGGACATGACAAGTTTGAACCTGGGCCCTTTCATCTTGGACGCTGGTCCAGATTAGTTGGAGCGACGGCAGTCATGTGGGTTGCTTTCATGGTGGTGATGCTACTATTTCCCTGGACCCAGACTCCCAGCCCACAGACGATGAGTGAGTCCGATCTGTTATCTGATTTCGTAGCATTTAAATGAAATAACGACAGATTACGCCGTGGTGATCATCTTGTCCACTTTCCTCTTCGCGTCTGGCTTTTGGATCTTTTCGGCCCGGCATTGGTTCACCGGACCCATCCCCAACATAGACGTTGGCACTGAAAGCGAGCCAAAATGAGGATGAGACCAGTTACCCAGTTTTGACCGCAAACTTGTGGACGAAACATCAGAGCACGAGAGTCGGGATGTTATCATTATATCGAGTATGTACATCGATGGTTTCTATGACAAGGATGCCCCAACAAAGGTGGGAGCAACACAGACACCGTCCTTGGTGCGGATTCTATGGACGCTCTTGGTCACAGGGTTGACCCAAGCTGCTTCTCTGGTATCTAGAGTTGTGAAACCTGGTGATGCGAAGGTACTGGTGAAAAAAGTGTCCAGATAAAGATATCACTATGATCCGTACCGGGTTGGATAGTCTCGAAGATTTTCTTCTTGGGATTCATTTGGGATACTGGTTGGGCACCTGATAGTAGTTTAAGAACGTCCAGGCTCCAGAAGAACGATAAGTATACCCTCATATTCGGGTCCTTCGAAGTACACGCGCTCCCCGGGTTTTGAGCCAAGGGGAGGTCGAATCAACTCAACACCTCCTTCCTTCCCTTCTTCTGAAGTTGCCTGTGAACAAATGTTGGATTCGGAACGCGTCCTCTAGAATGCACGCACGGCAAGAACCATAGCGAAGCTTTTCACGCCACGCATAGATGCGGGCTTAAGGTTACACTGAGTGAGGTCAGGTTGATAAGGACAGTCGTTTCGGAGGAAGGAGCATCCACACACAATTGCAACAAGATACTTGTCGCGCATCTCTTCTATAGGTATGTAATTGACGAGACCAGATACCACTGTGCGAGGGCCTGTTTCTTCACCAAGATCTATTTGCTGTAAAAACCACATTTCAATGAATTAAATTCAGAAGCTGGAATGGCGGCTTGTAATTCAAGACTTACTTCAATGTAAAGACCATCTGCATCGGGATGCTTCTTCACTAATAGAAGACCGTTAGCGTGGGCAGGAAATCTGAAGATATCATACCATCAATAATATGGCCGACTCTCAAGTCTATCATGGATGGCACAGGTTCCCCAGCGTCTTCAGCAGGGGCCTTTCCACCACCACCTGCTCCTCCCTTGTTCTTCTTACCTCCATCCTCAGCAACAGCATCTTTCTTCTTTTCTTTCTTCGCCTTCTCCTTCGGAGGCTCTCCAGCACCTTCATTTGAATTTGCTGCTATTGCAGTTTTCTTTCCTGTTGCTGGTTGATCAACAGTCTTTGGAGTCTTTTCTTTCTTCTTCGGGGGTTCTTGCTTTCTCTCGATCTTAGGAGCTGAATCAAAATCGAAAGGTACGGCGGAGAATGCAGGTGACAATGCTTGCGCCGCGGCTTGCACAGATGGAAGTGTCTGAATGTGATCGAAATAACGAGTAATTGCAGGCGTCGCGTAATATTGGGCTGGCTGCAGCTGAGACTTGAGCTGGGGTGAGACAGAAGCGTTAAATAGTATCTGGACATTCATGGCATACCAGCGTTGGGTGGAGGGCGCCGTATAGCGCAACGTCAGCGGCCGTGAGGTAGTTGCTGACGATGTATGTCCGAGGAACAAGTAGGGATTCCAAGTCCTAGGAGAGTTCACGCAAAGGCCGTCAGTTGGCATCGCACGTTTTACCAATAGGCTCACCGAGAGATTTTCAGATTTTACGATATCGCCTGCCGCAATTCTATCTATCCAGCTTACCACTTCCAGTTTGTCGGTATCGGTCCTTCCTGCGTCTGCTCGTGCATTCGCAACCAGATCTTTCAAGGGGTAATGCAGCTTTGAGAGTGATGCTTCGCACGACATTGTCCTCGAAATGAAAGATCTCCAAAGTGGATGATGTGAGAGCAATCGATGTCGATGAAACAATCTACCAGTCGAGGCATTCATCCGTGCAGAGTCTAATGTAGATGGATAGCACGTGACGTAACAATCCTTTGACGCGTCCAACGTCCAAATGTTCGCGCTTTACAGTAATTCTTACATGTAAGCTCTGTGATTCTGGAGACTAAACACACAGCCCCTGCCGGTCGCTAGTCGTACCTTCCTCGGCCGTCGATAGCAAAATTATTTCCCACTTTTCTCATCAGGAAATCGCCATAGACGACTGGCTTATAAACCTCATGCGCCGTGTCGCCCCCTTCCGCCATGGCACGCATCGCGGCTGGTAATGGCGTGATGTGCGCCGTAAAGTTCGGCTCAAAGAAAAATGGGATCCTTCAAGAGAGTCAGCCCCACTCAGCATCGAACAAATTGAAACCGTACGAGACGCTGTGAGGAGGTCAACACGACAAAGTAATCGTTCCAGTGGAGCAGAACATACCGATAATTTGTTCCTCTGTGAACTACTCGATGCAGGGTACTTTTGTACAGGCCATTTGTCCATATCTCCCACACTACACGACTGTGAGTGAGTAGTCTTTTAGGTCCACGCA
Source organism: Boletus rubissimus (assembly GCA_038092795.1). NCBI lineage: Eukaryota > Fungi > Basidiomycota > Agaricomycetes > Boletales > Boletaceae > Lanmaoa > Lanmaoa rubissima. The sequence continues at coordinate 7,768 of JBBPQZ010000946.1, read as the reverse complement.
TCGACTCACTCTCGCCGATGTTACAGACGATGCATCCAGGGATTGGATCCGCGTTAATCCAAAGTCCTTCTTCACTCCCATGTTCGTCGGGGAGTCCATCAACGGCTTCTGAAACATGACCCCGCTTGCGTAAGAACACTTGCAACGCTGATCTTGTAGGATCTGCATACAGGAGACTAAGATCATTTCGTCAGAGGGTTTGCGTCTTTTTGTCATGAAAACACGGTTACGTCAGGCATCCGTAGTCCCTGTGGACAAATTAGATAGTCCTTTGAGATTCATTCCATCAACGTACTTATGCGCCCCACAAGAGAAGCCGTCATGGTCGTCGGGAAGGGGCGGATAGCCTACAGAGTGGGGAAGTCAGTATCCCGAGTCTTTCTGTTCCACACGGGGACTTGGACGTGGTTGGGGACGAACCAATGATTCGCATTACCCAGAAGCTGTCATCAACCTGAGCGCGAAGTTCGTGCCACTCCTCTGCGTCCATCCCCAGCCCATATGCCATCCTGGTGATCTACTCAGTTCTACGGACGTCATACGATAAAACGGATACTTGCGCTTCCATGAGAATCATCCCGAGCTTCTTCATTTTCTCGATCCATTTTTCATACTTGGTTTGGAAGTCTGGGACAGTTGGCCACTGGTTTTCTCCCCAGAGCGGCCGTGACTTGTCGGGGTTCTCTACAGGTTTGTAGAAGTCGATGCCCTCGTGATTATCTGCCTTTCCGTTTGTGACGTTTTCCTTTAGCCTTTGGTAACCTGTGATTGCAAAGATGGGTGAGTCTGTGAACAGAGAGTATGACATCCACACCTCGAGCAAAATCTTGATGCCCCAATGAGATCTTGTCCTTCTCAGCTTGGGGTAGAGCAAAGAACTCTCGAGCGAGTCGTGTGAGTTCTTCTGTTTCGGCGAGCTCGACGCACTGAGAAATATCCAGATAGAAGAACCCGTATTCCACACAGGCGGAGTGGAGAGCTTTGGACACTGCCTCCCGTTCCATCCCACTGGCCGATTGAGTGTCCCAGTACGGTGCAATGCTGATAATAGGTAGTTGAAATCCACGCTTAGCACTTCCCATCTTCAAGTTATGTCTAACTAGTCCGTAATCGCAACTTGGTTTGCTGGGTGTGTGAGTAACATTGAGGTTTGATTCGGCGGAACATATCTCATCAGACGCTGGACACAGGCACCGTTGATAAGATAAGATTGGCTAGTTCCAGAGGAGACTCGTTCACAAACTGACCGACAGTCACCACGCTCCTACATAGCTCGGACCCACTTGACATACACGCACGTCACATAAACCTTTGCCTAACTGACCATAGTCAAGTGTATTACCTCGAACTAGTTGTAAGTCGTGGAAGCCACAGTGGAGCAAGTTCTGCAATAGTTTGCGTGAAGGGGGGGCGCGCCATGGCATATTAGGTGGTGAGTAGTGTACATTCCGGCTGAATGAGCGGCGCTGAAGTTAAGAGTAAGACCCATTTTCTGGGCGTGTGTGCTGCGAATAAATGGTACGACCCGGATTTTGTACCATCCGCCCAAACCCACTCTGAGAGTCCTGCAAAAAGGCACTGGCAGGACCCGTAAACTGACCAGGCCAGGGAGGGGTGGAAGATGATGGTGCAGAGTTATGAATGTCGTGGGGGGATCGGTTCGACGTTGGTAGTCGTCTCGGTGATGCTGAACCAGACCAAGAGTCGTGATCGTTAGAGTACGCGAAGCCATTGGTCATTCCGCTCTCTTCGTCATCCGCTTCGTCTTGGCGGGCAGCCCTCGTACTCCGTATAACCCTCCCGCTAGAGCTTCTGACTATGTTCGCCGAAGTGGGGTCATCCGGTGGATCGAACATTCCTGGCTGCCTCCTCTGTTCCGCTTGCAGGGTCGCGCTCGTTTTTTCCTTTCCGTTCGCTGTGCGGCTTCTGGATTTTAGTTTGCCGTTTAGCTGACCAGAAGACGACGTTGGCCCTGGGAAAGTTGACTGGGTGGCTGAAGACATGGCGGGATTTGTCTCTAGATCTTCTTTTTCTTTCGTCTTTCGTCTCTCTAGTGCTTCAGAAAGCGAGATTGGTTCAGGGATTGTATCTGAGACAATGGAGCACATTAATATATGGTGTTGGGTAGGATCAAACAAGCGATTACCTCGAAGGAACATGAATTCTTGGTATTGTTGAGTAGAAACCGCTGAAAAGCTATCAGTGAAAGGCATGTGTACCTGTAACGTCAGGCTGACCCATGTCTACATAGTTGACAATAGTTCGACGGGATGCAGAAGCTTGTCGATGGCCAGCTTGAACCATGCGTTTTATGAATTCTTCCTGAGGGGGTAGTATAAACCCCTGAATCACAAAAGACAACGGCAATACGTACCGTTGCGATGGATAGGACAAAGGAAGCTTCCCGTGACATGGAGAGATTAGTTGTGATGCCTTGGAGAACGAAGGTGAAGTCGCGTCAACAACATCCGTTTCTGAGGAGAGGAAGGAACACACCATCCGCCTGGACTATATTCTCGACTCTAGAAATGGGAAGTAACGTTGTTCCCGGGACGCGTTCCCCCATTCTTTTCCCCGCTTTCTTCTGAGTGGCGGACGCGCCGGCCCCTTGCTCTGATTCTGTGTCGGATTCCAGTTCGTCCACCTCCGCCTCGCCTTCGGAGTCTGTGGGTAGGTTATATATACTAGAGCTCTGGGCCTGGCTGTCTGGATCGTCGTGTTGACCATAAGGGTACAAAGAAGTCGCATGGGTCAGCACGGAATCGTTGGCATAGTATGCTGCCATGTTGATCTCTACTAGACCGCGTAGTATGAAAACGTTGGTGACGCGAAGCTTTGAGACCCTGGGGTGAATGTGAGTCGGTGTGAGGGTGGAGAAAATCAAACTTGCTGTGACGAGGGTTTGGTTGGTTCGGAACCAGGGTAGCGCGGCGTATGTGAACAAGCGCAGGCAATGCACTTCCGAACTCCAAGTACACCTGCCATCCTGAGACATCAACTCCTCACGACGCCCCTCATACCACCAAAAGCTACACCAATCAAGTTGGCTCAACCCCCGCATGCTGGGTGTCCAGTAGATCAAAAACATAGCTTCGGGTGACCGTAGTTCTCCCTTCGCAAGCACCGCTACCACCCCTTCGCGGTGTGCCCACGCGTGCCACGCATGCCCAAGTAACTGCAGTACATACTACTCGATTCTTCGAGGGTCGACCTGGTGTTGCTCATAAGTTCTACTTTTGCTCTACTGCACCAACTAGAGGTGTGTCTGCGCCGAATGGAATGGATATTCTGCCGTTTAGCTGCAGCGTACTCGCACCGACGAAACTCATGACGAGCTTGTACACTGGCAAGTTTTCGGCCATTGGACTCTTTCAGTGGGGCTTTCCACTAACCGATTCGTCCTCCGCTGGTCGTCCCGAGTGTGCCGAGTGTCACCAAGCAGACAGTCGCCTCAGCAAACCCATATATCAATCTCATGTCATACATAACCGTTGATTCGACGCGTGCAATCAACATAGGGGACCCCAGGTCCACCATCGGATGACGACGACTCGCGAACTATGCTGAGTGTGGGCCCGGTAAACCAATGTCCAGCTGAAAATATCCAAGAAGCCGCTGTGAGGAGAAAAATGGTCATGACGATCACAACAGCAGTCTCTCACCACTTGAGCATCGCTAATGAAAAAGTGAACTCATTGTCTGCGGACCTATAAAGAAGACAGTAACATCACAATCAAGAGACCCATGCGACTGCCAGTGCTAAGTATTGCTCCAATAGGCTCTGGGGTGGTGTTCAAACTCCGCCCATACTTTGACTTGACTTAGTGCCATGAACACCGTTCGACAGTTCAGCACTTCAGCGCGGGTCTGTGGGTTCATATCAAACATCGGGAAGCAGCCCATCCCAATACCACCCAATGTCACTCTCACACCATCCTCGACATCCCTCGCCGTCAAGGGACCTCTTGGTGAAACAACCGTCCCTCTCGAGCCATACATGCAGCTCTCCTTTCCCCAACTGGACGTATTGTCTCTTACCGTCGAGGATGGCGCGGTCAAGCATCAGCGTGCCATGTGGGGCACAACGCGATCGCTGATAAATAACGCCATCATTGGGATGACCAACGGTTTCTCTAAACCTCTGTACCTGGTCGGCGTCGGATACAGGGCTGCATTGGAGGACGACCCACGAGGAACCATCGCAGGTGGAAACGGCAAGAGACTTAACCTCAAACTCGGACACTCCCACAACATCTTCGTGCCCATCCCTGCCCACATCTCCGCTGAGGTCCCTTCAGCAACCAAGATTGTGCTTAGCAGCGCGAACAATGTCGCTTTGGGTCACTTTGCTGCCAAAATACGAAGACTACGTCCCCCCGAGCCATACAAAGGCAAAGTAGGTTTATCCCCCCCAACTTTGCATTCCCCGCTTACATGGTAAAAGGGTGTTTTCATCGGCGAAGAGACGATACGTCTAAGGGCGATAAAGAAGAAGTAGCTTATTTGTGCACTTTCCCCGAATACATTTCTCCTTACCTTTCTCGTTGCACTGGCAAGAGAGAAATTCCATTGTGTCAACATTTAGTGACAGGGTGCCATGCTGACCCTCCATCTACCTCCTCCATGTTCTGTTGTGCGTTTCACATTCAGAGCCAGCGCAAGAGTCCAGGTAAGTGAGCATGCGCTCTGATCATGAGACATCCTATCAGCTTGCGATGGCGCGTCGAGCCCTTGGCATGTATGGTCATCTAGTAGACGTGGTGCTGATCTTGATAACATGAACATTCCTTTCGCAGCTTTCTTTCAGTGGCCGAGGGGTATTACTCAGTCGAGCCATAATGCATCACCCGAAATGTCTTGATGACACGAATTTAAGCGGGTGTTCCATCTCTTCCTCGCGCCAGGTCGTCTTCGAAGTCCTGCGGGAGTCGCCAGAATGTTGCTGTATATCAAGTTACACGCCCCGTTTCAGCTGTTCCCTTCATACTGTTGTTGCTGCATCCAGTTCTCGAAGACGATCATCTTGTAAAAGATGATCGCTATGGGAAACCATATCTTATTGAGGTTGTGCCAAAACGTGAGCGTTTTTTCTTCGTCGGCTGCGTGACAATAGGAAGTAGAAGTTGAATAGGTTTAAATACAGTAAGCAGCCCCTGTCAGAGGTGAAGTAATATCCGCGATTGCCGGCGGGCCCACTGCCTACCATCCAAAAATGCAGACTTCCTCGAACCTTCTGTGAAACGCGAATCTGATGGTACACGTCAAACAAAATCTTCGATGTATGCAACCACTTTAGGATTCGGTTGGCAAGTTCGCCGGACTTATTCACACTTGCCTTCGCCAGTGCGCCGACTTTGCGCGAGGGGTGTCTCCCCCTTCGTTGGCTCTGTCTTTGTCTCGCCAGGTGGATTCCTCATTGTGCTTGCATATTTTCTCTGATTCTTCTGGGCTCTTTATTTACTTCGCCAGTAGTGTGGCTTATGTTTGTGGCAGCTTATGTTGACCTGTATTTCTATCCGTGTATTCTGAGCTTGCGGCATCCAACACTCAGTCACACCAAGGCAAGAACTCCTTGTATGCAATGGGGGTGAAAATTGGAAGGTGAGGACTAGTATTCAGCCTCCACATGAGCTAAAGTACCTTGTTGGGAGTGACTGGGCGTATCATCTTTCACAAAGAGCCAATAAGGTATTCACTGTTGTTTGTACCTAAGCAATATCATAGCATAGTCGAGCGAATAAAAACAGATTTGATACTACTTTGTCCTCGGTATGATCAAGTAATTTGTTACCTGGAACAGGCTTAAACTAGGTACATTTTGGTTCTTCGACCTCTCGACCTATAATCTAGCTCAAACAGCCTCGGGATTCTTCACATCACCAGTGGCACCACTCGACGCAGAATACTGCTAGCCGCCGCGTCACTGGGGTTAAGCAAAAGGCGTGTCGTTACACACATTGCTCACCCTGTCCCGGATGTACTCTTGCGTGGTATCGATCTTGATGGAAATATTGTTTGGTGCTGTGTACTGGTGGGGTAATGGAGCCCGTGTTCCACAGTGTTTCTCAAGAAACAGAAACCTACCCTTGATGATGTTCCAAGAGTAGTGTAGTTCGTCTTTTGTTGTGCACCTTGACCTTTGAAGGAAAGCGACATGTCACCGTCATGAGAACCACCCCTCAATCCTTTGCGCGCGTTCAGGGTGGCAAGGAGGGTGTTGCAGTAAACTGTGAATACGTCAATAACAATTTCCTCGCTCCTGGCACAAGACGCACGTCGGCCAATGCAGAAGTAGAATGCGATGTAGATCCACGTGTGGGGCCACACAGAAATCTATTGCATGATCGGCAACAAGGAATCGCACGAGGCACACGACAACACTTACACATACTAGAGAAGCAAGAGCACAGAGACTATCGCACCGTCAGCAATACACGCCTCAATCAGACCACGCAACTGACCTGGTCAAAAAACCGGTGTTGATGCTGAATACAATCTAAACCATACACGTCTTTCACCCAAAGCGACTCCATTGACATGGGGACTTACCAACTTGGTGATTAGTGTGTCAGATCTGACGACAGGATATTCAGAATACACGACGAGCAAATATGTGGAAATATTCACTTTTGAAAGCCAGTTCGTGATATCTGCAGCATACAACAGAGGAACACAGTGATCAGGACGTCCCCTGCTGCGGCGAGCGCGTTGACCGACGTCGAAAGACCCTGAGCACGATGTCAGTGGGTTGTTCACAAAACTGGGTTTACTTCAGTTACGTTCAGGGAGGCGAGCTCTACAAACGTGTCGAGAGACAAACTGAGCATGCATAAGGGAAATTCTGATGACAAGCAAATATGAAGCAGAAACATACGCCTTGAGACTGAAGACTACGCGGTGTCGCTGGTGTCAATGATGTTTGCGAACAAAGCTATCTGTCACCCACTGATAGCCGCAACTGTAGATGGGACGCTCTTAGTGCAGGGAGAGTGAGTTTGAGAACATGTAACTCACGGAATTCAGCAATAACCAATATCATCTAGGAAGAGGGCAGCTGAGAAATCAAATTGCGTGTCTCGAATGACACACCGGCGTAACTTACGACTGTACCAGTGGCAAGCCAGCTCTTGTTGCTAACTATGAAGAGAGTCAATGATGGGACTCAATCAGCGAAGGGTAGAAACTTGCGCCTGTAAACGCGCATTGCTAGGAAGCACTGAACGAAGAGTGTAATGAATGTCTAGCATATATGGTGAGCTAGGGAGGAGCAGTGAAACTGAACAAACAAGTCGCATACATTAAAGAAGACTTGGACCTGGGTTATGTATTGGGTCAATGATGGCCATCGAGGGAAAACCATAACCTACGATCAGACTCCTGATGAGGAATGAGTACAATGGTTTTGTGAACGGGAGCCTACTCACCAGACAATGTTCCCGAGCTCCTCGACCACTCCGAAGTCAGTGATGACATATGTGTAGACTAGGGATGGATGAATACACGTATACCGATCGGGGATGATTGCACTTGCCTATGTGCGTAATCAGGGCCTGGTGGCAAGTGTCCAAGAGGAGAACGCTAGCGACCTGCAACGCAAGATTGGGACGAGACCGAGAGAAATTCGTGTAAACTGACTAGAAGCTTCATGTACCACGGGTCCGAAGGATAGCGAGTAAAGTAGTACCAGGTCTGAGCGCAGGTGACTAGTGTTTGCTAGTTTAATAGGGTGGAAGTGGAAATGTATCAGCACATACATCCATAGAGACTA
>JBBPQZ010000945.1:0-11113 GCA_038092795.1 Boletus rubissimus | reverse complement strand
CATCCGGAACAACCCCTGAGTTCCGGTTCTCGCGGAATGCAATGTGGCGGCACCTCCGATACCCCCGTCTGCTCGTGGCCACCCCCGGTTCCAGCTCCGGGCACCGATGGATGCAGTCTTGCGGGGAAACAGGCGTCGCTGCATAGCTCCGGTGAGAGGAAGTCTTCACGTGCCACTTTCCTTGAATCTACCTCTACCTGGTACCCACCAGATTCCTTCCAGACGGAACCCACGACGACCATAACCAAGCCTGCACGGACAACCGAGTGGAAATCCGGGAATGTGCTTCAGCCCATTCAGTCACGCAATAGCTCCATGCCGTCCGTACGCCAGCCACCTGGGGAGCTCTGGCGATCAGACTCTGGACCGACAAAGGCGGTTCATGAGCCTGACCCATTGACATATCCTACACCACCTGGTCTTTCCCCTCGCCGACCCGAATTGAGGCGCAGTGACCCTGATTCGGAACTACCCCCGCATGGTTCGGCATCGTTATCCTTGGCTCTCGGGTCACAGCCTTTAAGGGCTTCAGAGCATACAAAAGCCGTGTCGCCCATAGGGGCGGAACGGAGCCGGGTTATATCCATCACACTCAAGTCACAACACGTTCGGAACTCTCCGGGGACAGAAACAGGCGTTCCTTCTAAATCTCCTTGGTGTTCCTCACCACTTTCACCTAGACCAGAGGCAAAATGCAAAAACGAAGCTCACGTGTTGAACACTGCATCGCTGGAAAAGATGCAGGCGGCCGCTAGCTATGCTAGTATGTCCAAGGGAGATCTCGAGCGGCTCCTGCGTCATGCAGTGTGGAATAAGTATGCTCCGAAGATCATATCTCCATTGAGCCCGCTTCGTGCCACGACTCCGGCACTCGACCTGTCCGCAGATCCGGCATACCAACTACGCATGCCATCTCAATCGAACAATCCGTCACCCCGGTATTCCAAGTGTCCGCCGAGGCGAGCACGAACGTACGTGCCTTCCCCCTTTCCCCACCCCCTGACGCCGTTGTAGACCGCTGGATCTCATCGTGCGGCTTTCTCCGTCTTCTTTCCAGGGTTTGTGACGGCCATCAGGCGTTCGACTGGGATACCACCTGCATGCATTGCCAGGAATGTAAACGAGACACCGTCGGCAAAAGACTACTGGCGTTCCGCTACCGCCAACATCACGTTCTGCGCAACAAGTTCCACGCGTATCCTTCCCGCGGGGCGAACACGTCTATTGTGGACGACGATCGTATCGCCCTCGCCAACCGTGTTCGAGAGGTGTTTGCGTATGAAATGGATGAAGAGGAGAAGAGTCTGTGGGAGGAGGTTGCTGCGGTCACCGGTGCAGGACCCCTTCCGTTTTCTCGCGTGGGTTTGCCCTGCGCTGCTGCCCACTGGCGAGCCGTGGATGACGGGAGCGAGAACGGGACCTATGATGACTACCTGGAGGTTCCGGACGAAGGCTTGTTCGCGAACGAGTCTGCGACACTTTTTCGCGGCGTGAGTGTTTATTGAATGAGGGAGGGTAGCATTTTTTTTTTTCGACCCGGAACAAAACTGTATCGATACTCGAGTTCTATACTATCGGCGTGGGCCTCTTCTTCTCTTTTTGTTTTTCTGCAGACTATTTTATGCTTTCATATCGCTGGGAATACATAAATTGCAATGTAGTACATAGGATCCACCGACGCCTTTCGCCTTTTCGTCTGTACCTACCTTAGATACACCGGACGCGTACATAGTGACATATACAAGTACAACGGACACAATCAATCTCACAAACCTGTCGACACGCCATCTCCACGTTGCCTTTTGCTTGCCAGCTCAAAAGAAGTTATACTCCCGCCCGAGAGGCACACGCCTCGCAGGCTCGATATCCGCCAACGCCCCGTCCGCGCGTACCTCGTAACTCTCCGGATCGACCGACATCGCCGGCAACGCGTCGTTCCACTTCATGTCCCGTTTCGTCACGCGGCGACACCCGACGACGGGCTCGACACGCTTGGCGAGGTGGTAGGATGCGATGGTACCGTTTTGGATGGATGCCTGTGAGACGAACGCGATCGAGTTCAGGGCGGCGGCTGCGGGGAAGGAGCCCCACATCGGGCGGCCATAGGACGGTTGTACAGTCGGTATGGACGCGTTCGCGTCACCCATCTATTGACACCCGTAATGTGGAGAGGGAGGACGGAGAAGTGGAGAAACGTCAGTCGAATCGCAGAGATCGGGTGACCCAAGGAAAAATGCAGAAACGTACCTGGGCCCATGCGATGACGCCCGACTTGAGCACCATCTCTGGTTTCGCGCCAAAGTGCTCGGGTTTCCAAAGGACGAGGTCGGCGATTTTACCCACTTCGATCGATCCGACGTGTGCGCCGATGCCGTGCGTGATTGCGCTACAGCCAGTTCAGGATATGCATGATCAGGAAACGCCTCGTGCACAAACAACGCTACTGCATTTGAGACACGCACGGATTGATGGTGTATTTCGCGACATAGCGCTTTACGCGACCATTGTCACATTCGTCGGTATCCCCGAGCTCGGTGAGAGGACCCCGCAATGACTTGAGCTTGCTCGCGGTTCGCCACGTCCTTGCAACGACCTCGCCAACTCGTCCCATTGCCTGTGAGTCAGAGCTTATCATGGAAATCGCGCCTGTGTCGTGGAGGACGTCCTCGGCGGCGACCGTCTCTGCTCGGATCCGAGATTCTGCAAAGCGGAGGTCTTCGACGATAGATTTATCGAGGTGGTGGCAGACCATGAGCATCTTTTGACGGAGTGGTCAGCATATTGCTCGCGACACGGTTGTGAGTGATCTCAGCTTACGTCGAGATGCTCGTCGAGGGTGTTTAAAGCGTAAGGACGAGTAGGATTCGTGGACGATGGAAGAACATTGGCAAGTCCGCAGACGACGATGATGTCAGGAGCATGTCCGCCGCCTAATGAAGGGCATCAGCACAACAGATACATAGTATCGGAACGCATGCACCAGCTCCCTCGGTATGGTACGTATGGATTGTACGGCCGCCAAAGGCCTCGATCGTGCCTAGAGAAGGTGAGTACCACAGTGAATCACTCGCTTGGAACAAACATACTTTCAACGAAACCACTCTCGTTCAGAGTGTCAGTGTGGATGTTGACCTGGACGTCATATTCATCTCCGACATCTAGACAATTGGAAATAGCAGCCGGTGTGGAGCCCCAATCCTCATGGAGTTTAAGCCCTGCGGCACCTGCTTTGATGACCTCCTCAAGCGCTGGGCGACCAGAATCATTCCCCTTTCCTGTGAACGCAAAATTCATAGGGAGACCATCCGTCGCAGCCAGCATAGCCCTGATATAGAAGGGGCTAGGTGTACATGTAGTCGCATTCGTACCGGCGCTAGGACCGGTGCCGCCTCCGATCATCGTTGTCGTACCGACAGCGAGAGCTTCAGTTACTTGTTGTGGACAAATGTAATGAATGTGCGCATCAATGGCCCCGGCTGTGACAATCAATTTCTCCCCGGCGATGACCTCTGTTGACGAGCCGACGATCAGATCCGGGTCGACCGAGTCCATCACGTCGGGGTTTCCGGCTTTCCCTATACCTACGATGATGCCGCGTTTAACACCGATATCCGCCTACCATCCTGTCAGAGGCGGTTAAACCTACAAAAACGCCACGTTACCTTGTATATACCGGTCCAATCAACGATTACAGCATTTGTGATGACGAGGTCGAGCGCCTCGTCAGAGCTCCGTCCAGACGCTTGGCCCATACCGTCTCGGATGGTCTTGCCTGGGTCCAAAAATGAAGCAACTTCGTGAAAGTATTAACACCGTGACTTACCACCACCAAATTTGACCTCGTCGCCATATACAGCCTACACGAACTTAATACGGTTACACGGACCAGGATCATGATCTGGCTCACCGAGTCCCGTTCGATCTGGATCCAAAGACTCGTGTCTCCGAGACGAATGCGATCGCCAACTGTGGGACCATACATAGATATGTACTCCTCGCGACTTATCTCCTTATCTGTAAACCATGGAAGAGCATCTGGTTGAGGAAGATGTCCGAAGCCTCGGAAGATGTCCTCGGAGATGCCTCCTGCCAACTTGGACGCAACGAAATCGGTGAGCCCATTGCCTCCTTTGGTCACTTTGTTTCCTCCAATAGAACAGAGAACGACGGTCTTTACATCGCCAGGCTCAAACCGCACAGCCGTTCCAGCGGGTATATCGAGGCGTTTCCCAATCGCTTTTATCCGATCGAACACCAGTGCCTTGTTGGTCTCGGTAAAGTGGTAGTGCGAGCCGACCTAAGTTAATGAGCATCTCTCAGTGGGACATGTCGACTTGTTGGTTTACCTGGATGGGGCGGTCACCGTTGTTAGTGACTCTGATCTTGATTCTGTCGCGACCACGGTTGATCACGATGCGATCTTTCTTTGCAATGATTGCACCCGGGAGTCTCCCGCGATGGTTCAGCGCGGAATCTGGCGCTGGGAACGCGTCGATAGGGGGTATGGGTAGGAACGATCCATAAAGCGCAGCCTCAAGGTCCCCGTCATCAGTGCAGATAGGATCATGTACGGTCACTAGGAAAACACTGAAAGACCATCACGGTGCGGTCAGTCTATGATCAAACCATATCGCTACACACTGACCCGTCCGCAAGGGTCCCTTCTACTTGGATCTCGCGTAATCTTGGTGCAACCCCAGGGAGGACGTGCCTGCGGCCCAACAGGGTCTTACCGTACTGCATTAATTCGGCAACGGAATGTTGACCATCGCGGATACGTTCTTGGAGTTGCGAAGCGATGAGCGCTGTTGCCTCGTTGATGTTCAGTTGCAATCCCCGCGCGAGCCGCTTCTGGGCTAGAGTACCTGCCTTTGTCAAACCAGGTGTTATATACTTGGCAAGCTACTCGAGAACTAGAAGTACCTGGTGGAGTAAGAGTTTGTCATGCTCCCTCGGTAAGATATACATCCGTGTGGGGTAAACTCAAGGTTGCGTTTTTGAGGCGGTCGAAGCCGGGTGAATGCTTCTTCTCGCTCCACGGTAAGGGAGGCGTGTCATTGCGAGTGAAAATCTCGACAATTTGGGTCATGTGACGACCTCCTTACGGGAATAACAAAAAAAGTCGAGTCTTGTTTGTTTGTTTGTTTCTCTCCAATCTCTGATGGTGGCAACCTCGACCCGAACAAACGCAAATTTTTTCCGCCGTCGACCTTGTGGAATTTCCGTTCATTTGAACTTGAACGATCTCAACGTTGACAACATCACTTGACGACAGGTGGCTCAATGAATCATTGTCCTGTTTCGCTGCTTTGATTTTTTACTGTGGTGTCGTCATCCCTTCCATAATGTGGGAGGCACTGTCGAGACGGTAAGTTTACTGGCTTCTGACTCAGAGTGTGGTAGTCTTCTGTCGGTCCATTCTTCCCAACAAAGACATTATTGTCATCTCGGATAGGAACGCCACAGTTCTAGTCACCAAACGGATTCGCTTGTACCTCGTCATGAACGGCACCCAAAGTTTATTGGTCCGTTTCATTTCATATCGGATCAGAGAGTCATTGGCGAGTCATTTCAACGTCTGCCGCAGCGTTCGAGGCTCCTTATCTCGGACAGCTGTGGACGGTGTGGGATTGAATTACCTTGTTGAGACTGATCGCTCAGATTAGTCATCATTTTCCCGATCACATCTGGGCCCCGCCTTTGTCCCAGGTAGGCACCGCTTTTGTTCGGCCACAGGATATCAAGTCCTTTTGTCGTCCACCGGGTCTCACTCTCTTTCCCACTACTTATGCCTTCTTGTCCCGTCGTCCCTCCTCTCCCTTTTCATTCTCCAAACCCACGCAAGCGCACCTCCTCCTTCTTCGAGCCCCTACCCCGCAAGACGTCCCGCACGATGCTACGTCGTACCGAATCTTTCCTTTCCTTGTCCGACTATAACGACGAGCGCCACTCGGAAGGTGGCTCATTCCTCCATATGACATCCACACCATCACCCTCGCCCCGCATCGCTCCTCTAAACCGTGGCTTCCACTACGAAGTGCGACGACAAACCACGAAACCCGGTCGTAAGCGAGCCCAATTCACCATTGCCCCAGACCCATCACCTCCCGGAACACCCATTCCCAAACGTGGCACACGTGTCGTACCTAAACCACAATCCCAGCCCGCAGTACCCCACGTTCGCACCACATCGCCGCTCGCTCCGACGCGGAAATTGTTACCGCCTCGAGCGAGCTTTCCACGTTCAAAACCAGAGCCGAGTCTATACCGCGTAGCGCTCAAGGGAAGGATGCGTAGCTCTCCCGAGGGGGAAAAGATTCTCCGCATGGGTCCGCGCCTCGCGATCGCGATCCTATCGGCGACGAGGGAATTGGAGCGGATCGTCTCCGCGCACGAAGATGACGATGTGATGATGGGCGACGAGACGGAGCCCACCCCAAGATCCGCGAGATGGGGTCTCGGGCGAGACACGGTCGCAGTCCCGTGCGGGGCCTAACATGGACATGCTTGACACACGAGGCAGGGAACAAACTCTCTATCCCATTCACGCACCACGTTTGACGACGACGCCGACAACGGCATATGGATATTTATACGAAGGCACGGGTGTTGTTTGCATGCATTTCATTGTATCTCGCACATACCCAGGGCCTCCTCACATCCCTGGGGTTTAATTTTTCCGCGCACATGCTTCGACTTTCTCGTGTCTCATTGATTTCGTTTTCCCTTTTGGTATAAAACAAATTGTGGACGTTATACACCGCACCGCTGTCTCAAGACTCTTTTTCTGTTCCCTTTGTGTCATAGTATTTAATTCTCGCATTTGTATCATTGTCATACTTGCACACTTGCCACACACGTACGACTATTCCCGCTCACACACGTTCCTTTGAATCACGTTCGCACCATCACTCATCGATCATGTTACATACCTACGCCGCCCCACACCGCTCCTTTCGACCTTCGTTCGCGTTATCATCGCCATCACGCTTTGACTTGGTATACCACCGGTCTTCTTTCATATCTCATACCCCTGTACGTATGCTGTACACGGCCGGAGCTGGTAACCAATGAAACTCATCGTTCGTTCTCGTTGCTTTGCTGTGATATATATACCGATACGTTCTCTGCATGGACATGGTTCTCTACCGCCGTGATCAAAGATCCTGATTTAGATGTTTGATCAAGGGGCAGTGACGATGCTGTACGTGCTCCCTCCCCCTTGCCGGCCGAACAAGGACGTGGCTCAGAGCAGAAAGATCAAATTGGCGGTGAACGTGTCATTCATGTAAGGAAGTGGATGACTTGTTTTTTTTTGAAAAAGCGAAGCGCATAGATATCACTGGATATCAGCCCCGTGCGATCGGACATGACAGATGATGTCGTAGGCTGCCGGTGCCTTTCGACAGGATGATTTTGAAACTTTGGACATTGACGTTTTTTTTTTTGCTCCTCGACGCCGCCCAAAGGCACCCGTTTGAGAGTGACAATATGATCGAGACATGATCAGGGTCGAAAAAAAACACGTGGCTTTTCGGAATCACACACTCCGAGATGAGTCTCGATTCGGAGTTCGGCGTCGGCTTTGGGGGACGACAAATCTGTTGAATTGAAAGGCCGGACGGCTTTTATGTTTGTGCGACCTCGAAAGGGGGTAAAAAGGCGGGTGTTTAAACACCTCGCCGAGTAGATTTGTTCCTGTGGCAACAACGTCATGTTTCGCAATCGCAAGGTAACCTCTAAATCGTGCCGCAGCACACTAATCTGCATGCATTCGTTGGACGTTGCCAACCATGCCGTATTCACCTCCTTTGTCTACCTCGTCACGAAGCAGCGCTTAACTTGGAAAATATGATCATCAGGGCCAATGCCCATCGTTCAAACTGCTCCTTGGAGACGAATAACAGCGCTTGCGAGAGCACTGCTTTGATTATCTGTGCCGACATCCCCTGTGGATAGAAGCGTGAGCGACAAGGTTTGAGGGTATGAGGTTCATCCTGCAGGATCGAGATGCGTTACCTGATACCAGCCGACGAAACCCTCCGTCTCGAGTACGCGGATCAAGAGTCCGAGTGCCCCGGACTGTTTCGCTTTGGCAGGCGGTCGCGAGGAGGGGGGGAGCACGTTTTCTTCTTCCGTGTCATGCTCAGACGTGCGCGCTTGAATACGCACTTTGGCCATGATGTAAGGATACGTAACCTGTCCCTGGTTTCAATTCGAGGTCGCGAACTGAGGTGGAGGGACTCACAATGGTAGCGAGGGTCTTACTGAACGCGCCGAGCAAGAAGGACATTCCAGGTGTGAGCTTGTCAGCTGCCCCGGAGGCGGTCCTCGCGAGGAGGAGGATGCTCTTCAGCCGCTCGTACACGCCATAGGTGATTGCAGGATTCATGGTAAGCACCATGCCTGGTTTGATCCCTAACCACAAGCCCGTCACGCCTTCCTCACGGATGATCTCTCGCGCAACGCCGAGGAACGAATCGTCGTCGTCGTCGTCGCCACGGGGGTTGGCGTTTTCGCTGGGCGTTTGAGCGCATGATGAACGACCAACTTGTTGTCGGGTTGCAATGACGGAAACGGGGATGGTGAAGATTTGGGAGAGGGCTCCAGCTGCGGCACCGAGGGATAATTCTGCAGCGGTGGATAGTACGGGTGCTTTAGAACCGGCAGGGGCTCTCGCGGTGAGACGTTTGATGTAGGATGTCCGGAGGAAAGAGTAGAAGAAAAAGTACGCGTATTCTACGGAGGGGTGGGTCAAGAATCGGGCTGGGGTCGGATAGCAGGAGACGCACGCATGGAGAAAGTGTTGAGCATCGTCGCTGCGAATCCACGGTACCACCCCGAGATACCTTCATGCTTGAAGATGTCCAGCAAGACGGACAACATCGTCAGCTCATCTTTTCGTTTCCCTTTGGCAGTCGAGGACGTGGCTTGTATCCGTGTTTTTGCGCTGCGGAGATAAGATCAGCTGTGTCCGGTGTCGAGTTCACGATAGCTCTACATACACGTCCAGCGGATATACTACGCTGTGACACCGGATGTATCAGTATCCTGCGAGAGCGTCCGGGGCGGTCGAATACTCACGCGTTGCTGAAGCAGGCGCCGAGAGCGCCAGCCAAGGCTGCTCCGAACGGCGTCAGCTGCTGAGAAGGTGTTGCAGGCTTGGACTGGACGGACATGGTGGTGTGCACCAAGTTCGAAAGTGCGATCGCAGAGCACCGAAGGTCTTGCAGGAGCCGGTTGAACCGGAAACACAAACATTCACATGACCATGAGTGGTTCGCACATCCAAATGGGGAAGGCAGAGACTTGGGATCCTAACATGTACAAACACGGCTCTACCCTCTGTAAAGTCATAACGAATACAAAACTTGCATCTTCAACCCAATCACGCCACCCCCACGTCCATCCCAACCCGGTATTTCCGCACGACACACCGGACATCTATACCGCGAGGGAATAAGTCAAGCGATATGAGGCAGATCAATGAGAAATCGAACGGCATCAGAGCGAGGCACACACCTAGCTGCAGGTGCCCTGTCCATCGCAACGACCATATTTCTTCTTATGATCGACTTGACCGCCGTAAAGAGGCATTGGCCACAGCATATATGTCCACACGGAGTCAGGGTTGCGTTAGTGGGAGGGGAGAAACAGATGGGACACGTATATGCAGAGAGGGCCTCTGACGTTGAAACAGTGGGTGTGGAAATTGCAGCGGAGGTCGAGGGAAGTAGTGGAGAAGGGGAATATGGCTTGTCGGGGATGACAATTGGGGCAGCACCAGAGGAAATACGGTCCGCTTTCGGGGATATGACTATCGGTTCATCCGAGTCGGAGAGATCGATGGGAACGGCGTAGCTGGATGATGAGGCGATGGGTTTGTCGACAAGAACAGGACCCAGAGATACTTGCGGGGAATCCTCGCCTGTTGGGTGAGGTTTGTAGTTGGCGACTACGTCTGGGGGTATCTCCCATGTCGAGATGTGGGTGAGGATGCTGCTTGGCTGGCTGGTATCTGCTGGCTGTTGCACTTCCGACTGGGACTGGTCAACATCGACGCCTGGATCCGCTGTGACGAATTCGACATCAGAACCGACGTCTACCCGCCTTCGCTTCTGTCTCTGGCGATCAGAGCCACTTGGGGCTTCATGCGCAGGCGACGCGGTGCGATGATGGAGTAGATTGCGGGAAGTCAAGGGCGCAGAGGGTGCAGACGGGGATATCGTGAGGTCAATCACATCTTGTGCGGTGCTCATCGTGGCCAACGACGAGGAGATTGTCGTTGAATATTGCGTAATAAACGACTATAGGGTCTCTGGGGTCCCACCTCATGGACCGATCAGAGTGACACGTTGAAAGTCCAACACAAACCTATACACAGGTGTCCGGGCTGGCCACTCCTTGACCTTCCCAGCTCTTACACTGGGTCTCTTTTTTCAGCAATGTCTGCGGCACCAGTCAAAGAGAAATCTCTGATTGACAAGCTCGACGACGCCGTCCCCGGCCTCGTACGCTTCGATGCGTTTCCAAAGCTCCCCTCGACATACAAGGCTCGCTCCGAATCTCGCGGTTTCCTCACCATTTTCGTTGTTCTTCTTGCTTTTCTCCTTGTGTTGAATGACCTCGCAGAGTATGTTTGGGGCTGGCCCGACTACGAGTTCAGCGTCGATACCCAGTCGGAGAGTTATATGAAGGTCAACGTGGACATGGTCGTGAACACTCCCTGCTCGTGTATGTACCCCAGCGAGCATAATTTACTGCCGGTATTCAACCCTGTACAACATAGACCTCACCGTGGATTTGCGCGACGTGGTTGGCGATCGTCTGTTCCTCAGCAAGGGATTCCGTCGCGATGGAGTGCGTCCTTGGGTTTCGTCCGTTTCGCTGTGTCTCATACGCCCACGTAGACTGTATTCGATATTGGGCAAGCTACAACTCTAAAGTGCGTCCTATCGTCATTGCACAAACAGCCCCGCGTGACACTTTCATTCGTAGAGAGCACGCCAAGGCTCTCTCCGCTCGTCAGGCCGTCGCGCAGTCGAGAAAGTCCCGCGGATTTTTCTCGTTCTTCAAACGTGCCCAACCTGACTACCGTCCGACATATAATCAC
>JBBPQZ010000944.1:0-11116 GCA_038092795.1 Boletus rubissimus | reverse complement strand
GTCTGAAGTAGAATTGTAGAAGAGAGGAGTCCAAATAACATCTGCAACAGGCTCCAACTGTCCGTGAGAGCAATGCGTTACAACCTGATATGGATGATGTTGTCAGCGAATGATTGACTGGGAGAGAATCCCTATAACCAACTTCTTTGAGCGCATGAAGAGACAGTAGCCGCTTGGATGGGTCCTGCTCTGCAACTTTGAGGATAGCAGGGAGGAACAAGTGTAAGTTCCCGATCGCGATGTTTCCTTCGTTGTAAGTCAGTGAAAGATCTCTAACCGCGACAATGTTGCCTCACCAGCTGCGAATGCAGCCGCGGTCCTGATTTCTTCCTCTTCTGCAGAAAAGTGGTCGATTGCATTGTCGAACACATCGTGTTGGATAGACATATCGCTGAGCAGTATGAGGCGACGTATCCTTCGAATAACACGGGTACGTACATAAAGCGACCTAGCTCTCCCAAGATCAACAAGCTGAGGACAACAGTTGATGGCTTGGCTTTAGATGATTTCTATTCGTTCAAACATTCGGATGGTCGCAAATGAGATAAGACCTTTGAAAGAACCATACCTTGACAGCCTTGGAATACTCTGCAATCGTCCCAGCAGCAACGCCTTGGGAACTCCTGACGACCTGCCCAACGCATTTTGCGACGTTGGTTGGATTTGCCTCCGCCTTTGGTGACTTTTCAACGCCAATGACAAGGTTGGGAACCACATGTGTCGCAATTTGCCTGTCCGCCTGAACCAGGGCCGAGAAGAATGCAAGCAAAGAGTCGAGAGCCGCACCGGAAACCAGGGGTGAATGAGCTATCTGATAAATATCAGGGAGCAGTTCTTTCTCAACTACCGGGAACGTGATAGAAGGCGACAATTCTAGGAGAAGTGCGATAATAGAAAGCGCTTGCGAAAGCAGAGAGATATCTGAGGTGCCGACGTAAAGTTTGATCTGAGGAATAAGAGAGAGCGGGAGATCGGCAGGTATTCCAGATTGATATCTGTCAGGTGTGTTTGTTGAGCCGTCGAGGAGGTCCACAGGAGAAACCTACCTTTTTAGCAAGGTGTCTAGTGCAGTGAAAACCTCTGGCTTTCCACCCCGTCCACTCTTCTTCAGCAAGACCATAATCCATTCCAAGCAGGAGTTGACCCATTGGTCACCGATATCCACGTCCCGAGCAACCTTTGTGACAACCTTGACAGCACCAGCAGTATTGCCAGTGGTGCGGCATATCGCCTGCCACTCCCTGCCGCCTTTAGACTTCATCATATCTGTGGCACATATCCACAGGTCGGCCACGCAGTCCTCTGCACAACTGCGCACCTCCGCATCCGTATCATGCGTGCTGAGTCGCTGCAGGGCTTCATCGTAGACCCGTTCCGGCCAGTCATTGTTCTTCGCCGGTCGTGTGGCATTTAGTAGCGCAGAGAAGACGCGGAAGGCCTCAGATACAACTCTGGGATGGCGCTCCCGAAGAGACTTGAGAAGGACGGACGTGAGCGTGGGTAGTGACGGGCTAAATACTGCAGGTGCATGCGTCGAGAGGAAGAGGGCAAGGAACGAGAGACATGTCAAATGCAATGTCGATGTTGTGGTGGTTGGCGACTGGGAAAGGATGCTTTTTGACGTCGCCACGATTGGTCCAACCTGACTGGACAGGGACCCTGGCAACACACCAAGGAGAGCGTAGAGTAACTGGAACCCCGCCTGTACGGTTGCCGGTGCAGTCTTGGGGGGTTTTAGCTGACCGAGTAGCGCCTTTGACAACGCAGGGACCTGTGACCTTAGAAGCGTGTAAGGGGTCTCCTCGACGTCCATCCGCTCTTCGCTATCACGCTTCCTCTTTCCGCGCACAGCAGAGTCTCCTTCTAGACTTTGCGGCAGACCGCCGTACATACTCGTTTGATTGAGAAGTGTGACATAGGCAGCCCATACCTCGAGGCGGACAGTCTCTTCTCTGTCGTTGAATCGTGATATCAGGACGGGAGAAACACTTTTATACAACGAGACCAGCAATTCTGGACGAGTGACAATCACAGCTGACAGTAACTTTGTTGCAGAACGACGAATCTTGTATGAGGTATCTTCGTCGTCAGAGTACCTGGAGACAGTCAGTATGCCAGACCGACACCACGATGTACCAACGAACTGATCAAGCTCTCCATCGTCATCGTCATCATCAGCATCTGGCATTTCCTCATCTTCTCCGTCGTCTTCTCCAGCGTAATTCTGTGTGCGTGTGTGCGTGTGTGTGAAAATGAAGAGCTGTTTCGCGATGAGAATGAAAACCAACTTACAGGGTCATATTTGATGTA
The DNA here is from genome assembly GCA_038092795.1 of Boletus rubissimus. NCBI lineage: Eukaryota > Fungi > Basidiomycota > Agaricomycetes > Boletales > Boletaceae > Lanmaoa > Lanmaoa rubissima. The sequence continues at coordinate 8,806 of JBBPQZ010000944.1, read as the reverse complement.
CTGGATCCCTACTTGCACCATGGAATCTACGAATGGCGTGGCCTCTCCAGGCGATCTCAGTAGTAATGTTTCCGAAGCCTTCAACAGGTGAACAAAAATCAGAAAGTTCTAGATATATACGCTACCTGCAAGCATCCTTCCCTCAGTTCGTCGTCGTCACGTTTCACTGCTTGTAATAGGCCAGGTACGATATCTCCCAACGACGGTGTCAACTGTTGCGGCGACTGCCTGAAGATCGCGGCGACGAGGTTCACTGTGGTCCTTTGTTGTTCCAGGTTGGCGTTCGCTACGAGGAAAGGTAAAATGTTGTTCTGAAGTAAAGCCGAGAACAGCTCTGGTGGAGAAGCGGGGACAAATTGAGACAATGTGGATATGGCGCGTTTTCTGACTGCAGGACGTGAATGAATCAGGAGAGGAGCAATGGCGGTGAGCGGCTGTGGACTCAGAGAAGGATCCGCAAAGTGAGCTGGAAAGCGGGTGATAAGGATCGAGAGTGTTGATAATGTCTCTAGTAACGTCTCTGGCGGAGTGTCGGGCTGGAGTGAATGTTTGTCAAAGAAAATCGCTACAGGTGAGCTCATCTTACGTTAGAAACTTGTCCGAGTAGCTTTGGCGTAAGCTTTGAACACGCCTTCCCAGCGATCTTGCCGTCTGGGGGCAGTTCCGATGTAATGGTCTTTAGAGCTATGAAGTGGCGTCAAAACCTATCACCTCGCATAATGTGTAGGTGCTAACCAAGCCCGGATATATCTCGTAGTTCCTCGTCCTTTCCGACCGAATAGTTGATGAGACTGTCCACAACAAGTTCCATTTGGTTCTCTCTGATAATCTTGATGAGTTGCCCGAGACTTGAGTACCGTGCGATGCGATCCTTAACGTGATGAATCCAACGCCGAGCGTGAGTATAAAACACACCATTTGACCGCCTGGTTCTTGACCTCGGAGATTGTATCTTCGACGAGTTTAAGCACTTGACGGAGAACTTTGTTTTCAGTGGTCTCATCGCCGAAGAAGCTGTTTGAATCCTGCTTGATCTCCAGCATTAAATCGTTCAATCCCATGAACCTGCGATTCAAGTTTGGAAGCTTCAGAGTCACAACTTTGACGCGTCTAGGTGATCGCCAACCTGAAGTCCTGGTCAGTTGACTGCATCTAGGAATCCGCAGTAAAGTGAGTCGTTCGTGCGTACGCGACAAAGACGATCGTTACCTTTTCCACCAAACTATTCATCAAGTATGTTTTCGTCATTTTGAAGGGAGGTCGGGGGAAAGACGCACACAACGAGCGAGGGCGCAGACAGGAGCCACGGCAGTTTACCCAATGTACAGCCACCGCCTTGGCGCTTCCTCAACCCGTACGCATCGCGTGTACGATAAGATGACTTCCCGTGGTTTGCGTTGCAGGCTTCGTGCACCAGCAAGATTGGTAGAGACTGGTTCTCAATCTGTCCCAAGCCCCGCACCTGAACTCGCCAACTACTTTATGAATCCAATAACAAAGAAGTCAATTTATGCTTTGCATTAAATATTACTATGCGAAGTTGAATACAATCCGATAATAATGCCATGGAGGTGTGTGCAAGTGTTTAACTACAAATGAACTTGGAAAGTGAAAGGAAACTACAGAGGAAGCAAGTTATCTGGCAAAAGAAAAAGTGAAGAGACGACTCGTTCAAAAGCCAACCTCATTCATCGCTGTCGGATTCTAGCCAGCCAGCATCCGACAACAACTGGTGTGTGTGCTGAATGTCCGGTTTGATGTCTCCGTTCAGTGGTGCAAACCACTTTCGAACTCTACTCCTTACCACACGAAACTCCACACACCAAAACAGGCCATCATCCTATGAGTACGTTATCAGTTCAAGGACAAAACCGTGCATGAATATTCTTACATATCTCGTCTTTCCTTGCTTTGCTTGGCCAACGACTTTGCCGCGATACCATTCACCATCACTGGCGCAAATCCACACACTCTCCCCGCTCTGAAGACAAATTCTGAACGAATTCAAGCACACTAGGGATCTGACACTTACCTTGAAACGATACGGCCACGGCTCGTCGAGTTCGTCTGGGTGCATTTCCGAGAAGATCGGGTCTGCCCAATCGCCATCATCCCAGCTAGCTAGGTTAACGGAGTGCAACTCCGATCTAGGTGGAGCGGGACGCCCCGTCACGATACTGTCATGACATGATCCGTTGGCAATTGGACTTTCTTGATCGTATGTTGTTGCGGGAGCCATGGATGCAGTTTAAGCAAGCTCGAGTGGGTTTGGAATGTTGGGTATCGATGCCAGCCATGGCTCTTATACACTGTAGCGGATGGACCTGAGTGGACAAGACACAGGTCGCCACAGCTTGTGGTTTCCTTTGTTCTGTGTATATCCGGAAATTTGTGGAAATACGCTTTGACTGGAAACAATAAAATGTGCTCGCCAGAGTCGCTCGGCCATCCTGGGAATACAATAGCTGCCACACATCGAAAGCGAGCAATGGACCACAAGTCGGGGATGTCTACACATGGATTCGGGGGCATGAGCTTTGACCCACATAGCACTGTTGCTCTATATACAGCATGCGGGAAGCTTTTGACAGGGGCCCAACATGACGCGTGACGTAGACCAAGGAACAACTTCAATATTGCTTGAATGATTGTCCTTTCGGGGCTGTACTATGTGACACTCCCGAAACACTACTGCGCCACGCCTAGTACGGGAACGGAAACATTCCCTCTACTGGCCCAGTAATGCCATCCTTCTCTGCACATTCATCCAAAAATTCGAGGAGGACATCCCGGTACCGCGTATGTCCCTTGTAAGAAGCAACGTCTTCGGGCCAAACCCTTACCGCACTTGCCAGGCGTGCCGCAACACCTCGCTCCCGTGCGAGCTCCTCCACTTTAAACTGATACGTGCGTATTCCAAACACGATGGCGCCTGTGCGAGAAAGTCGACGCAGGGTCTGTCTTTCGCTCCTGAGGCGGAGCGTCGAAGGGGAAACAAATGGGACGTCCTTCGTGCCATGGCCTCGCACGTGAGTAAAGTCGTCTTCCGGGCCGTTAAGAGATTCGGACCAACTGAGCTCTTCGGGGTCGACATTGGATAGAGTTTCCTCTATACCTAGTCCTGGAACCTTCGGTGGGACGACCTGTATGGAATAGTTGTTCCTTATCACCGGTTTGTCGAGAGGCAAACGTTGGAAGAAACGGTTCATGCTGAGTTGCAGCTTCTCCTTGACTGTAAGAGTAGACCGTTGAAGAGGTTTACAATGTCTTCGGGAAAGAAGGCTCTCACACTGAGGCACCTCACCAGAGAGGTGTATTTCGTCTAGCGGCATCCCAATTTTGTCGCGCATGCGCCAAAATCCTAACATACATAGGTGAAGAAAAAGTTAACGTTGAGGAGAAGTCAGGCAGCACAGAGTGAGGCACAGACCTGGCACACATATCAGTCCTGCCTGGAAGTAATACTTCCCGTCCGTTCCTTGTTCGATATAATGAGCAGTCTAGATTGTCATGGTCCACTGGTCGTATTACCTTCTATCATTATCGCAATGTCATCTTGCATCCTTGCCGAAACAGTCAGCGGCGTGAACGGTCAATTACAGCAACCACTACCTCCACTTACAGGCAATTTACTATTCTGAACGCCTCCTCTCCCATTTCCACGTCGTCCATTGATTCAAGGACCCCAAGATCGTACTCTTCTCCGGTCTCAACGACCTCGATTGTCTTGACTGGCATTTTCCCATGCCATGATAAGGGTATCCCTCCGATAGTCGGTATAGAAGCTGATGCTGGGAGACGTGAGATACGAAATGAGGATGGATACCGTTGAGGCAGATACTCCGCGAGCTCGTATAGCAACTCTTTCACTGCAACTCAGACTTAGCAATCACAGATACAGGTTTTTTTTTTTCCAGAAACCACGAACCCGCCTCAGATCCACCCGCAACTTTTACAGACTCATCCTCGCGAGCAGGAAGGACACGTAGGACCGTTTTCCCGCAGTGGTTTACTCGTAACGTGCGAATTCGTTGATAGAACGAGAAGGACTCGTCGAGTTCCATCCATTCAGTCCAAGGCATGGTACGGATGCCCATCGTTACGCTAGGCAAACGAATCGAGCGTGAGCGACGCGGAATTCCAATGCAAAGGAGCGCACGGCTTGGTCGTAGGGTGATTGTCATGGATATGACAACATACAAGATAACCGTGCAGGTATTCAACTTACTGGTACTCGCCCCATCTGAAGGGACGGTATGGAACGGGCTTCACGTCCTTTATCGAGTGAGGACAAGGTGTTACTTCTGGGTAATCAAAAACTAGAGGGGTCCAGGCTTTGATGTTTGGGATAGATTGGAACCGACGCATTATCAGCAACCTTCCCGAAACACATCTTCAACGTCCAGCATACCTCCTGGTTCCCGATCTCTGTTCGAGTCCTTCTGTTGTGTTGGTTCGATATCAGAACTGCTCAACGCATTTTGGTTTGTTCCATGTCGTTTAGTTCGACGCCATTTAAGAGCTCTGTAGACAGAGTAGACCGCGAGCGATTGGAGGACAACTGGGAATAGGATATGAAGAAAGGCAGTCTTGCTTCTACTTCTGCTTCTGCCCTGACCGACAGTGGCTGCGAGACTCGCGATCCACGCATTCATCGTTGAAGCAGTGATCGATTAATCAGAGGATCAACTCCATCAGGAAAGCATCAAAATAACGTGTTCGGACATGGGAATCAAGTTAACTTTAGCGCCGTTATATTCTACAAACTAGGCAGCGAATGAGTCATTTCTTCCCGAGGCCGCTGTGTACTTTGTAGTACAACGTGACTGCCTGAGGCCTGAAGATCTGACTCTGAGACTCGGAAGAGGCTCACCTCGTTCCCTTTTTCTGTGCTCTTGGCAAATACTGTACCCTAAAGGTAAGTTCAGTTGAACAGCAGTGTTTGTAAATTCTAGACATGTGATCGTGAAGCACTGTTCTTCCCACTGGCAGGACCAGCCAATTACGTTACGTACGTGCAAAAACAGCAGGAACGTGAAAATGTTGCACTACCCACCACGATTTCTTCCTACGCCACCTTAGCATCTATAACCTCTCGAATCTCGATAGATACAATCGTCAGTCGCATCAAAGATGTTGTGCATTCTGCCGCCAGGTTGAGGAGTTCCTTGATATCCATATGGTTCGAATTCTTCTAAATCATCCAAGGCTTCGGTAACATGTTTCTCCGCCTGCGAAACAGAATCGTCGTCGGTTTTAGTGGTATGGACCAGAGATGAAATGGGAAGAGAAGGTCCCATGTGACAAAAAGAACCATGATTATATAATATAATTTCCTAATTTGGCAGCTCGGTCGCATTAGCCATGTATATGTATGGGTTTTGACAGTCAAAAAATATATGGGTTATGTGTTATGGGAGGTTTACTTATGGGTTATGAGTATGAAATCCCTGCAAACCAAACTGGGAAACCAAAAATGCTATGGGTTATAACGGGTATGTATTATTAGAGTATCGACTGCTTAAACGGAAACCACCAGCTACCAAACCAACAACTTGAAGTGCAAAGCTCACATACTATATCCACCTCACGGAAAGGCCTGAGGTGAAACGCGACGCTACCTGGACCTGGATCTCACCTCGTGGCAGCACTAGGTGGCTTTTCCGCGGGCTAGCCACACTGACCATGGCGCTAGAGTGGCGGCTGCGGCGAAGAGTGCAATTATTATGGGGTATACGTGATTGAAACCCAATTGCAACCGAACTTCAAACGATTGAAAAGCCAACCTGATCCAAGTTCTCTCGCCTACTGTTTCAAAATTTCCTCGCATTGTTGCTCAGCGGAGAGTCATTGCAATCCAACCAAGTCTTCTTGTTTTCACCATGCCTTGGTTATTCTTATCTTCTCTGCACCTATTCTACCCAAATGTCTAACATGTTCCTTTAACAGGCGACCGGACGTTCTTCAGCATGCTTTTGCTTTTGAGCGAGCTGCTGTGACGCCATATACCTTCGCCACCATACTTTTACCGGCCATCTTCAGCTTCTATGCTATGGCTGTACTGGTGCAATTGCAGCGCGCGGGTCTTTACCAAGTCGCACTCCTTCCTGTAGTGTTTTGGATGACTTTCCGAGCCAACATGTCTCTGGATTTCTCGTGGAATTACCCAGGTTACGCTTATCTCAATCAGGGATTAGCGGTAAGTGTCATAGTTTCGCCAGGAGTATACAGGCTCAAACTGCAATCCAGCTGAGCATGTTTGCCTTTGCACTGCGAAGCACAACATGGGTGCTTGCACGGCGGCCTTACGTTAGACTGCCAATCTGCAAGTCAGGAAACGGCACGATCAATGGTTATCACGGAAATACGCCCACTGAGCATGGCGTCTCCGTCTCCTCTGCAATGTGGAATGCCTGGGATCTGGTTGTAAATCTCAGGGGAATTGGATGGAACGAACCGCAAAAGATGCACATCCCAACGCCGTATTTCCAAGTGAAATCCCGATCGATATTTTCCTTACTTTCTCTTGGTCGATCTATCTTCTTGGTGCTCGTGTTCGACATCATGAATAGAATCATCCGCTCGTTTGGACCCGACACTTTTGGAACGCCAAAAGGCGGTACCATCTTCGATTTATCGCTACCAGCATCGGAACGGTACATGAAATCACTTATTATCACACTGCTCTCCGGGACCTCTGGATACGTTATCATCGAAGCAATCTACCAGCTACATGCAGCATTGTTCACGATACTATTCCAGCAATATCCATCGCAGTGGCCTCCTCTTTTTGATTCCCCTTGGTTGTCAACCTCGCTCGCTAGTTTCTGGGGACGAAGGTGGCACCAACTCTTTCGCGAGTCCTTTGTGGCGATAGGGAGTAGGCCCATGGAAAGATACCTTGGACGAACTGGGGTCGTCATGGGTGCTTTCGCTGTATCAGGCGTTCTGCATGACGTCGGGCTGCAGGGAATGGGTCGGGGCCCAGACACACCTATGATAACGGGATTCTTCCTCCTGCATGGTGTTGGAATTGTAATGGAACATGCTTGGAAGCAGGCCACGGGGAGACGTGTCAGTGGGATCATTGGTTGGTTGTGGGTCACCTCCTGGACACTCTTCTGGGGGCATCTTATCGTGGATGTTTGGGCAAGGAGAGGTTTGATTGGATCTGAATTCTGCCCTGAGGGTTACAGGCCTACTACGTTGTTTCTGAATTGGATATCTCGAAAAAACTAGTTGGTAGAGACGCCTGTTCTCGTTTTCATTATACATATGTGGTCAGATCGCATATCTAATACCATGAGTAGATACACCGCTCAGCGCTCAGCGCTCAACATTTTCGTTCGAATCCAGATCTTGTAGAAAATGTGAAACCAAAATTTTTATCGATAAGCCCTGTTGTTTGACCTATACTTATAGCGTGTACATATCAATATTGAAAAATGGACGTGATTGTCTCACAGCCAGTAGAAGGTGTAAAAGCCAGACTGTCGGAATACTATTATTCAACAAGTTATAACAGGCGTCCATCACGGCGATCTGCACCGGGTTGATGATCAAACGGCCATTCAAGCAAGTCTACAGCTCAATATTTGTCGCTGCTGCTATCCTTGGGGGTCGATCAGTACAGAGACTGGTAGCCCATGTAATCGGGAACGGCATTATTGTCCTCCGCGTTGGTACGCAGGACGGTCTGACAAGTGACGGAACACTTGGAAGCGCCAGCGCTGGGAGGTCACGTCAGGGATGCGGCATCGACTGGAACGCCGCTTTCCAATCGCTCCCGCCTCGGGGGACTATGCAGTGACAGTGGTGCTAACGAAAAAAAGAGTGGAAGAAGCGTGACGGGGGACACGGAACGCATGTTCCATGCTCTTGTAGGAGGTTTCAGGCCTGAGTGTATAACTCGCACCGAGATTCCCCCATCTTGTCCTGCAAACATATTCATTTCGTATGTTCGTGTTGCGCATGCGAGGTCAGAATATTTATTCCAGGGGTCCACAACACGATCAAAACGCGAGGCGCGATGGTTACGCTTCTTTTCGAGTGCGGGTATCATGATGTATATACCGGCCCCGAGGAAGAATTATTTCACCCCAAGATATAAGTACTTATACGGTCTGTGAGGTGGTAATTTCCTGGTGCAGGGAGATACTTTGCATGCCCCTGGTAACCAAGTACACGCCCCATGATCCAAGCCGAGTCTAGCCCATATACACAACACGGTTACCAGTAACTGGTCTAAACGTCAGACAAAACAGAATCTGGAGAACTCCAGAGCGCTCCAGGCCCGCTCTAGATTACTCTAGATCTGCCTGCATTCCGTTTCGTCCGACGTTTAAGCCAGCCTGTAATCTTGCTAACCGCGTTGTGATGATAGAGGTGACTATGAGCAAGACATACAAGGAAGCAAAAGATGGGTTACGTAACGACATGATCGCTCTTAGAGCGACCGGCGGAAGCCCACGGAAGTTGGTGTGGAAGACAGCCCTCAGGGGAGCGTAAATTGCATCCGGGTAACGTGATAAGCGCTATTTATGCGGACGGGTGTGCGGCGATCACCAGATTACTTTCCGGCTGCCCTGCCAGTGGGGGGTTGCATTCATAGAGAGTTGGTTGTATGTCTTTTCCACTTTCTAGCCCATGGTGACGGGTCTATCTCGGATCTGGATCCTAGAGGCTAGTAACACAACGGGGTTTTCCACATTTAGTATCGACCTAGACGTGGTTCTAGCCATGAAGCACGAGCATAAATTTCAAGTTCATACTCGTGCTTCACGTCTAGAACCATGTCTAGGTCGAT
>JBBPQZ010000943.1:0-11129 GCA_038092795.1 Boletus rubissimus | reverse complement strand
CACATGCAGCCCATGACACATGACCGACAGAGATTTCTTCAGCCATGACGAGTTTCCCATTCCCATTTGGCTTCTCTTCCTTGACTTCCTGGACCTCAACCACCTCTTCTTTTCCTAGAATCTCCTTTTCTTTGGCAAATATTGCAGCAAGCGCTTCATGTCTTTCGATCAAGTCTGAAAAACAGCCTTGATCGACAATGCGTCCATTCGAGGCGAGGGAAACCACAAATTGGGTGATGGGGCGAACAACGGCGATGTTGTGTGTCTATATGCACAAACCACCAGTCATACAAACATACATTTGGATGGGGGATACTCACCACCAGAATGACAGTCCGACCATGAACGAGATCGCCAGCGAAACACTTGTTAACGATCCACGATGCCGTATGTACATCCAGAGCTGCCAATATCTAGGTAAGATGCGTCAATTACAGGAATCGGACGAAGCGGAACAACGAGCTCACGTCGTCGAGTAAAATAATCTCGGCCGAACTATAGATCGCGCGAGCGAGTGTGATTCGAGCCTGATGCAAAGGGATGATGATGTGAACATCCCCCATCAGAAACCAGTCTTACCTTTTGGCCGCCACTGTGGACGAGTTCATCGAATCGTGTCAGACGCTCATCTTAGTGTGTACAGTATCTCACCTCAATGTCAACCCCTTTTCGCCCACCTCGGTGTCGTCACCGGCTTCAAACAATTCTAGGTCCTTCTCCAGTGCGCATTGATACAATACTTGGGAATTCAGTCAGTCTTGCGGGGTTCAGCAGAGCAAAGGTAGACCTACCTTGCTTATACCGAACGTCATCATATGGAGCACCGAACAGAATGTTGTTCTAGCAATTATGCTTAGATTACAGAAACAGGTCAACTTCGGACAGGCTGCGCACCTTGATGGTGTCGTTCTGAACCCAAGACTCTTGTGCAGCGTACGCCACACCCCCATCCCTTGGCAAGTTGAACCACGATTCCGGGCCAGACGGCATCCAATGCATCTCGCCTGATAACGTTTCGTAGATAAAAGAGATCCACAGAATGGAGGCTGTCATACCTAATAGAGCCATCAGCATCGACGTCTTGCCTGACCCCGTCGGACCAATGATCAAGTTGACGCATCCACGTTGGAAATAGACCTCTCCTTCGACTTTGAGCGTGAAACTACGTCTGGATGGCGTTAGTGCACCATCCCCGATACCATTTTGTGACCACGCAAAGGTAGCATCCCTAAACCCAATGAGATCTAATTCTTCGATAATGGTGGTTGGTATAGGCAGAGTATTCCGGGTACCAGGCTCATAGCGATCAAGGAGTTCAGTATCCAGCAAGAATTCGTTTATACGGTCCAGGGAAACACGTGCTGAATTGATGATCTATGTGATTATAATGAGCCACAGTGTGAAAACGACACGAACCCGAAACAATCTTGGGTAAATAGAAGAATATAGACCGCAGCTGATTTCGAAGGAGGTCGAAAGCTTGGTAAACGATCAACCTATTGTGGCGAGTAATTCGAGTATTGCTACCCACCGGAAATAGAAGCGAAAACAGTGGATGCTGTAAGAGATCGTTAGGTATGTTAACTGGGGAAAACTTATACAGAACTTGCCGCTCAACGACCTTCCCATAACGATGGTCTAGAAAATCAGTTCAGCTCCTCACATACCTCAAACTTCCCAGTAACCTACATAGGTTGCATATGTGATGACCATGGTGACTAGTGGCAAGCAGAAACTGGCCCATCCGACATTAATCATCCTTTCAAAGCACCACGGAACGAAAAAGCCCACTTCATGTTGGCATTGGTCAACTCCAATATCTTGAACTTCCACAACCAAGTGAGTTCGTCTTCGCGTTTTTCAAAAATGCGTTGTTCTGTCTGTGATTCCCATCCAAAAAGCTTCACCATGCGAACAACCCCGATGGCTGTCAGAGCCCCATTATTTGTGTGACGCTTCTACAAATGACGGGTATGATGCTCACTTTCAGTGATGCTTTGAACTCGTGCATCGGTCTGAAATAAGATATAGCGTCGTTTGATTGATATTGATTTATTCGCACCTTCTTTGACTGCTCTCGCTTGACATGCTGGATCCTCTTCATAACCATACCAGGAAGTGGGGATGTGATGAGCATCACTACCAACCCAACCAACGCGCTGAGTGAATGAGAAACCAGTAAGTTGTAAGTTATCAAGCCGCCCGACTCGGTCGTACCTCCAGTCCAAGAGTGTATACAACAACCACGTCGCTGCAATGAGTTGGAGCGGCGCAAATAGCACTGAATATCCAAGCTCCTCATTATTATCGGCCGATAACTGAAGGGAAAGGCTGACCAAGTATCAAAAAGTCACGGCCATCATTCGCGGTAGCGAGATCTGAGGTGACAAGATTGTTGAGTTTTCCTACGAGATTCTTTGCTGATGATTTGACAGTTGACGGAGTGTCCTTGGATGCCTGCCCAGAGACACCCGGTTCCGAGAAACCTTGGGAGGCAGGAATTTCCGCATCTTCGGTCTCTGCTTTCACTCGGATACGGAGCGCGTGTTCGAATATGAGCTGGCTGAGTATGGCCTCGGCCCGGACCATAGTGCGGCACTGGTCGAACTTCAGTTGCCCGAATGTTTACTTGCACACAATGACATCATAAATACTCGCCTCTATGAAATTGTACCATTGATAAGCCAATGATGAGATGAGGGTGCCAAGGAGGATAATCAATATCCACGCCCAAGGACGCACAAGTGCATCCTCCCCGCCAGTCTCGAGATAGCTTGAAGGAAACGATGGTGACAATCAGGCCGTCTAGTCGCAGAGATCGTGTACTTACTGGAGAAGGTATTTGAGACCCAATGGTGCAATCAAACTCGCGAGGACCTGTCGAAAGTTTCCACACGTCAATAATATTATAGAGAGGATGCGAGGTGTAGTACCTGTATAACGAGGTTCGCCGATAGGACTATGATCTCGACACCTGCATTTCAAGAGATGAATAAAGATCATTCGGGGAGATATGATGACTGACGGAAGACAGTCATGAGTCCATAAAAGATGTGGCACTTCTTCGCTCCACTGAACTGGTCAAGGTGCTAAGGGGACACAATTGAATTCCATGCAGTGAATCGTGACAGAAGAACAACTTCTCACAGGAAAACTATGCCGTTTCAAGTTCTCAGCGCAATCCTGGTCTGAAAGAGGTGGAAGCAGATCATGCGGCAGGTGGACTAGTCTATAGGCCAACCGGACAGTAGGCTCAACCCAACTGTAAAAAAGTAACGAGGCCCAAGATGCAGTCTGCTCTGGGTGAGGCGTATCGGACGGTTTCTAAAACAGATCATAACAGGGAACTGAAGGTTTCCGAGAACCAAAGAAAGCATACCTTGAGATCCAGTGGAATGTACAAGCGAGGGCTGAATAAAGGGTATATCACTGCACCAACCGTTAAAGTAGCCAGCTTTCCCCAAAGAAGGGGTCCTTCACACAAGTCGATGGGTTGCTCAGTGAATGTTAAAAGAGGCCAGATATCACGATAGGCATATACCGTGAGTGTCGCTAAAAGCACGATAGTAAGGTGCGCAGAGACGAGTCGACCAACTCCCGTGGGGGATGCGACAGTGATTACAGACAAAAAAACTGCAAACACCTGTAAAGCAAATAAATGTTGAAAACAACAGCAGCGTGAAGATTAGCTGGGCGACGCACGGACGTAGCACAGAGAGAAAACTGGATCCAATCCAAAATGGGCGTCCGAAGACTACTGGAAGGACACGAATAAGCCGTATCACCTTTTGCGGAGACACTGGAGAGACATTCGCCATGCCTGTCTGTTTGGAAAGTCGCGAGACACAGTGCCAGAAACGCCAAACAAGAGAACAGCCGAGCGATTTTGAACAAATACGAAACAAGGCCGCCATGGAGCTCAACAAATGTCTTCTCTCGCAGGACGGCACCATTGGCAACGGAGACGTCGGCAACTTCAAACGCGGCAAAAGGAGATTGACGAATAACAACTCTGCGCCTTGTGCGAGCTATAAACAAGTGGGCGAAGACATGCAAGACCAAGATGGTCACAGATATGCAAGCGAAATAGCCAGGCACCATCAGTGTGTTTAACAAGAATCTGTGAGAAGGCTCCATCAAACTTTGAAATCCAGTATCAGACAAACATACAAAGCTCACGCCAGCATGGTATCGTTAGCATGGGGTGCTGGAACCACAGACAGCAAGACGACTTGCGTGCTGGGGTCAGCCCCGAAGCCTGAGTGCAACATCTAGAAGTATCTGTTGTGGTATCAACAATTTTTACACTTCAAGAGGTACCGTTCAATGTTGACTCGTAAAATATTGCGCTCGAAAAGTGATCAGTTGGGTATCAGTGACTACGTAGCACCAAACCAAGTGTCTGTGGGTTATAACACACTGCCAGTCAATAGCTGCGCCGGCAGGTGGTGGCAAGGCTGCGTGCTCGTTGCTTGGCTAATTTGAATTGATGCGTGCGCTGGACCCTGGTGTGGCTGGTTTCTGCTCACCCTGCACGACACACGACTTCTACGTATGTACGCGTCCACGAGATTGAAGGTTGCGGGGACCTTTCAAGCTGAATGAAATGGGGTCGGAGCTGGCAAGTCGAGTCAGACTAAGCCTGACGCGCGGCCCAGCCACAGGACATTGCCAGCGTGCGGCCAACAACTGCCATCATGGACCATGTTTTTCAAGCCATGTCTCTGTTAACGAGCATGGACGGGCTCCAGGAGTTTGAAATTTGGCTGGCGTTGCCTCTCCCCACAACGACTTCTGTGTCGAAATAATTTCCGACACTCGTTGAAGAAAAATCAGATTCGTAACATCAAAGAGAACAGCGCAGCTGCGAGATGCGACTCGACACAACACCCCAGAAGCCGAGGGGTCGAGACCGTACGCAGAGTATTAGCCAAACACGCTCGACATTCCCCCCAACCTCTCTAGTCCACATGCAATGCCTCCGATCTGCACAGTATCGTCCCGGTGCCATTGAATGACTTGGTATGTACATCTTGTCGTGTGGGTATTGACTGACTTCTCTATGTTAGTTTTGCATCCTCCCCGACGACGAGATAGGTTCGAGAGCTCGACAGGTCGCCTGGGACATCTTCACCTAAACTGTTAACCTATGCATGTCGAGTTAAGTTAATGGTCTTGTTTCGACTCGTTTCAAGCCATAGCCTGTGCTGCTCCCTGCTGGGTTTTCGTGGTACGTCCCTTTTACCTCTAGCTCGCTGTGTGTATGTGTGCGCGCACGCTTGACTCGGACTCACGCGCTCACCAGTTTCGTCGCGGTATCGTGCGATGGGTCGGGGTGGTGGGAGATGCCGCAGGTGTGTCGTGGTTCGAGGTGTGTTTATCGTCAGTTCAACGTCCACCGTCATTTGATCTTGTTCCTTTGACCCTCTTTCCTCCTCTCGATCTGGGTCTCCGCGATCGTGCGTGGCGTATTCATTTCGTTGGACGTGTGGTACCTGGTCTGGTGCACGACACACGTTCGTGTGAGTTTGCTTTTCCTTCTGGCTCGACTTGTCTCGCAGCTCGCCATGCCGCCCGCCTATGGGCGCCATTTCCCTTATCGGCTGCCTTGCTGGGCCTCCCTGATCGACGCGCTTTACCGCCGTTCCCACCCGCAGCCACTACTCCTCGCAACGCGTTCGATGCCCTCGATTAGACCTTCATCTCGCCACCTCGTGCCCTCGTGCCGTCAGCACGGCTGGAGGGCTCTGTGGGCATGCCTGGCCAGCACGCGTCGCCACTCCCCCCTCCCCTCTGATCCATTCCTGACCTCGCCACAGCTCTGCGCCTTGTCACTGACGCGCAGTCGTTGGGTGTTCCTGGTGGTACACGCAGCCACCCGCGTGGTGTCGTCGCTCCGCACGTCGATTACCTGTTCCTGTCGAATAAATGCTTGGGCATATCCAAACATTCGTAAGTCCGACGTGGAGAATTCGAGTAAAAATGGAACTAGGGATGGTGGATGCGATTTACGCACTTGATGTACGAGTCGGAAGTGAATCAGATGGGTTCGATGTTCAGGTAATCGCCCACACCGAGTCCGTTGAGCACTCGATCGACCGACCAACCCTTCGCTGTAGTATCAGCACATCCATCACGAGCAGTGTATCTACTATATTGTACACTACTGCCATACACAGTACCAATCTACCGTACGACTGACCATGCTGCCAAGAGCTCCCACCGGGACGCAACCTTCGACCACATTGACTTCCTTTCGCAAGACACGGCTACGGATGTCATCTGAGATGACTTTGCCTTTCCGCATCCACGCGAGTCGAGCGATCATGCTACATCTCCTCAATTGACGATCCTTTGTACCTCAACCTGATGTTGGTTGCTGGTCGGCTGCGCCTTCGAAGTAATTTGCGACGATTCATTGGCTCCCCAATCTATTGCTCCCAGCTGTGCAGGGATTGGCGATGAGCGACGATCATGTGAAGGCGGCTACGTAGCTTACCGCTTCGCTCACGCCGTACGGAGGGGACAACTCCGCGTTGAGCGACTCGCGCGCAAGAAGGCCATCCATAAGGGTCTTCCAAAAAAGAAAAAGAAAAAAGAAAAGATCATGTTAGCCAAAAGGCACACTTTCTCCACGTTGACGACATTCACATTCGTGTAGATACGACCAACGGGAATGGAGAGCATGCCGTAGAGATTTGTGCTCGGGAAAACGAGAAAACAGATCAAATCACCCATGTTGAAGATCCCGGCGACGAGACCGGTCCGGATGGCGCCGCAGATAAGTCGGTTGAGAACCGTATCAGACCTACGGAAACCAGTTCGCGAACGAGAGAAGATGATGATCAAAGTAACTAGTGACTGTAGGTAACTATCTTGATGTTATATAGATTGGAATAAACGAGCGCACCGGTGATGAACGAGTCCACGGCGACCTGCGTGGTCAACCAGGCAATCACGATAGGCGTAATTTGGGGTATCGCCGACCTACTAAACAACTATGATTAGTTTGGTACATGTCTCATTCGTGACACATACACGCAAAAGATGCAAGCCACAATACCGCAAACGATCCCCAGAATAAAGGAAGGAATCGCGAGCAGGATGACCACGCCATATAGGATTCTGCTGTTGGTGAAACGCCAAATCCTACGAGGCACTGAGGTTGAAGTGGAGCTCGCGTTGATATATCTGTATACTTGCCTGATCCCTAAATATATCTGCGTTGCAAAGGCAGTAAGCGCCGTACCGATAGGGGTAAACGGGTATGGCCATAAACACACTTCGAGGGCAGCCCATTAGCACCAGATTGAAAATGCGGTAAGCTCACTCACCTGCAAGAGCTGTTGGATTATCATAACTCGTCACGCTAGACTGTACTTAACATGTATAGACAGGAAGGTTGATAAGGCCACAAACGTATAATACCATGCCATATATATGGCTCTATGAAACAATTGAGTCGCTTCCCAAACACCAGGTCGATAGTACTGACATGGCACTGTGGAACGTATCCAAAAGGAACAGGAAGAGTACCATATACCTGAGATTACTCATCAACACTATACAATCCTGGATCGGTAACGACCTACTTTGTCGCTGGTCGATCATCGAATTCTGGAGCGGGGTATGAATTATAGTCTGATATTTGTTGATTTTACTTACTCGTCTGGTAGTATGCCGCGAACTGGCAGGTGACCAGGCCATACAAGAAGGTATTGACTTCGTTCGCAACGGGTCAGTCGGAGCATCAAACCGACATCGATGATACAAATCCTGACACTCACAAAATATGCCCGCTAGGAGCGCACCTATCATTAGATCATGTCAATATAATTCATTCCATAAATTGGACACCTCATTGCAACGCACCGGTAGTTGTGTCATACAAGCCCATCCTGAGTCTTGGTTGCTAAAAGAAGGGCTAGACGACTAAAGATTCGGTGGGGGATGGTATGAGGGGGATTGACCTCATCCTACTACTGCCCACGAGATACATATATCACGGAAGACCCTGGTCCACATGGGTACGCACTGGGAGTAACCTCTCGTGTCAGCATCCGCAGAATCAAGAACAGCACTCCTCTCCATTTGGAATTACAATTATAATTCACATAAATTGGCTGACTACGCGAGGACTACGCTGGGACATTACTCAGGTATAAACAGTAAATACCTCGTCGGCTTTTCCGTCACGAACTGGAATGGATAGATTCAAATTGGCCAACTTGCGCCACGACACAGCTTAGGTATAAACCAATGTAAATACCGCCTCGAGCAGGCGATCAGATCGATCATCGATCACCCTTGGAACCAGCTGCAATTGATAAATACAACCAACTTTAGGTTTACCAGGGATTAAGTTTGGATCACGCAACTGAAGCAAATTCAATGATCGCTCTCGAAAGGCTTAGCGTGCAGTTGCGAGAGAGTCTTACCGAATCGAAAGAATTAAACCAAATTTGCCAAGGGTGGACTCAGATCTCCAAGGAGCAAATGAGATCTGTCTCACGGTACTTGAAACGAGCTTTTACAGCCCGCGGTAGAACGTTGCGCCGAGAGAGCTTGATACTGCGGCGTGATCAATGTTTAGGAGCGACCTAAATGTGGAGCCAAACTTGAAATAAACTAATGGAATATACTCCGAGGGAAGAACTTGAAGTTAAATTCAAGTTTGGGTAGACTAATTTGCCTTCGACGCCTAAGGAAACAGGGATAATAGCCAAAAACGAGCTTTACACGCTATGGATAACGTGTAAAACTCCAATTTGATTACAGAATATCAAACTCGAATACCTATGGCAAAGGCGCCGAACGACCGAAACAAACCCGAGGGAAATGAGGCGCGAAACACGCTACGCCACAGAAACAAGGGAGGGAGAGGTGGGTGACAAAAAAAACTACTAGCGAGATGACGGACGCAGGTCAGAAGGGAACGAAAATATGCGTAGCAGAAATCTCACCTAGCGAGATGACGGGAGCAGGTCAGAAGGGAGCGAGGGGCCCCCTGAACCGCCATCCCGCTAGAAAAGAGAGGGGGATATGACAAAGGATGGCGTGATGAGCGCAGCCACCGGTGGCAACCGCAAGGCAACGAGACCAACCCTTCGAGAAAGGCTCCTCGAAAATTAGCTTAGTACAAACAATATTTTAAACCCCAATTAAACAATAGGTTTTACCTTTGGACAATATTTGATGGTTTATTTCAAGTTTTGGGCTTGGTCTGGTGCTAGATATTGATATCGCCGTCATGTGAATCAGATCTCCAACTACTGCATATGTTGGATATTCCGATAGTCGTGTACCCACCTTGAGATGTGGCGGCGAATATCGTTAGGTACATGAAGCCTGAGTGAGCATTCGAGCAACGAGCCTCCGAGGAAGGTCTCCGCAACGGCAACTTGAGAGAACCGCCAGCGTGCCCGCATGGAAAGCCACGAAACCATGAGTGGCCCCCATGATGTTTCTTCCCGGAGTACTTTTGAGAGCAGTGGGTCCACGCAATTCCGCCTTGCTAACTGAGGCCTGAATCCGCCTGATGAGATTGTTGTACTTGCTAGCTCGTCCGAACGAAGCGGAACTTCTGTAAATCACGTGATGAGCTCGCTGGATCCTCGCATCCAACTCGCATCGGATCCGAGTTTGGACGTTGAACAAAACCATTCACCAAGCGACGACAAGCACACAAATCTGAATGGCCACGATTTGCCTTCACACATGGCTTTCTGAACGAGGTCTGTCTGTCTCCGAATGCGGTCTGGGCACGCCTTTTCAACGGTTGATTCATAGTCACTGCGTGTCCATGGACATTCGGTCTAGTCTTCGCTGTTGGGGCATTCACGCTGGCGCGCTTCTTGCTCAAGACGTGGCTTGTCCTCACCCAAACATTGGTTTTTCCTGGTAAAAACGTGCGTCTGGATGCAGGACACGCTAACATTATGCTAACGCGTTCCTTTTTTCTTAGCTCAAGAGGTTTGGCGCAACGAAGGGTGCTTGGGCAGGTGCGTAATGTTCTAAAGCAACTCTCACTTATCCAAATTCAACATCACTTCAGTCATCACTGGTGCATCCGACGGTATCGGGAAGGAATTTGCACTCCAGTTGGCTACCGCTGGCTTCAATATCCTGCTCGTCGCTCGCAATGAGGCTGCGCTGACTTCTGTTGCAGCTGAAATAGGTGCATCCTTTTTTTGACGCCCATATAGGTGGCTCACATCCCGCTTGTAGCGAGCAAGACGGCAGGCAAAGTAGAGACCCGAATTCAGCTGGTTGATTTCGCCAAAAACGATCCGGCGGCGCTGAATGCACTTAAATCTGTCGTCGGTGGCTTGGATGTTGGTGTCCTTGGTGAATACTCCCTCTCTTTTTTCTCACCCCGCTCGCCCAACTAACGAGGGACGTTGATGACAGTGAACAACGTTGGCAAATCGCACGCGATGCCGACATATTTCGCTGAAACAACGGAGCAAGAAAACGACGACATCGTGACAATTAATGTCGACAGCACCGTGCGCGTCACGCACGCCGTGCTCCCTGGCATGATCCAGCGGTCAGTGGTCCCCTCTTTGCACATCTAACGACTGACATAGGAGTTGATTGTAGAAAACGCGGATTAATTCTGAACGTTGGGTCTTTCGCTGGGCAGGTCGCTTCCCCTATGCTGGCGACTTACTCAGGTAGCAAAGCGTTCGTCTCGACCTTCACGAGTGCGCTTGCAGAGGAAGTCCGAGCGCACAATATCATTGTCCAGCACCTAAACACATACTTTGTTGTATGTAGCTTCTCTCCACCATTATTACTTTCTTCATGCTTATCATGATCCCAGGTCTCAAAAATGTCCAAGATCAAGAAGACATCGATGTTCGTGCCCACACCCGCAGCCTACGTCCGCTCCGCATTGAGTAAAATTGGCCTGTCGTGCGGAGCAGCCTTGTCTGACCGACCTGGTACCATCACACCATTCTGGAGTCATGCCTTAGTCGACTACGTCATCCACATCATCGGATGGAAATCCTTGTTCATATCTTATTCCCACAAGACGCACAAAGATATCCGTCGTCGGGCATTGAGGAAGTTGGAGCGGGAAGCGAAGAAAGAGTAGGGGGGTGAGGGGCCTGAATTGGACGATA
>JBBPQZ010000942.1:0-11151 GCA_038092795.1 Boletus rubissimus | reverse complement strand
ACAATCCGGTCGGGACTCCGCTATGAGAGACATCGAAAATAGGTTTACGAGTCAGCTGATCCTTTGTTATCTAATGCGGCAAGAAACGTGGCTTCTGGACCACGAAGCAGGTCCCCAGATGGTCGCATTTACGTGCCCCGTGACAACAAAGGGACTAGACCTCTGTACCTAATGCCCGTCAATTACTCCGTTACATAATGACGTTCGATCAACATGAGGTAACTTACATGGGTTATTGCATGAGAGCCCAGGATATCGCTAGCAAAAAGGGCGAATCATAGTCGTACTCTTGCAGCGTTCGCCATCGACTCGTCATCCGGGGTCGACAGCATATAAATCTGTATGCCTCTTTACAAAGATTTAAATTCACAGGGCTCGTACGTGCACATAAACTACAAAGGGAGGAACGAAGGAGGTAAGGGGGAAAAAATCGTGAAGTTTCCCTCCAGCCAGATTCATCCGATCCGTTGGAAAGGCTGAGCTTCGTGCGGGATAGCACAACTCACCGTTGCCTAAACTCGCAAGTGGTGTTCCAGACTTCGCTCTGGTATTCAACGCCCACGCTGTACTCGTTCACTCGCACGAATTCGTCTAGCGAACACGTTCCGTATTTCTTGTCTTTCTCGGATTTCTCACAAATAGACAGAGGGAATGTTGCTCCGTTCAACACGAGGCGGACTTGGGGACCTTCGAAGCTACGCGTCGTGAGGGAAAAACACTATGGTCCGAGGAGGGATTTACGTACGATTTCTGGCACGTAAATTTCTCCCACACCATATTTGCAGCAAATGGCGTTTGATGGGAAGTTCTGAACTTGCGATGTGGGTCAGGATGGGTTGGGCTGATAGGCAAGTCATCTCTGTCACAATGACTGTCAACAACATCTTCCCCCCACAGATGGGCACTAACTTGTTTAATCCCATGGTCGACAATGTAAAAAGTATGCTGAGATCATGGGCAAATTCTAGATAGAGGGGCTCAGCATTCTCCGTTGCATCGGTTAAGCTGTCATATATAATTAGTTCCTATATTATAATTTCGTGTATAGCCAACGCTCACCGTTCGATGAGTTTCTTGATATAGAATGCACCAATGAGAGGCCCAGGTTCATCTTTGGATGCATGTCCACTGAAGCCATCCATTACCAAGTCGAGCTCATATCTGTAACGCCACGTGTATGTCACCCCCGCCCGTAACACCAGCTTAGACTTACTCTAGACCCTGTAACTCGTATGCGGAGAACACGTTGCACCACGGGGACCTGTTACGAGCTGCAAGATCGTACGGGCATGCATACAAGGCACCTCGGGTGTCGTTGGGAGAGAACTCAACACCGGGAATAAGTTCATTGAGTCTCTCTACGATGGGCGGAATATACTTGTCTGCCCACCGCTGAGCCCCCACCTGTATGTAACCATTAACAAAATGACCGGTCAGACGAACCGCACAATGAAAATTACCATGTAGGGTAAAACGTAGAGTGGTAGCTTCGGACAGGATTTCCAAGGATCGAGCCAAGAAATCGGATCGTCAAAGTCATCAGTTGTCAAAAAGGTGATATCCTCTGCCTCAAGGCCGAAAAAACCTTGAGCAAAGAAGTACGCAGAGTCTATGACTCTCTGAACCGTGGTAGATACCACAACATCCGTCGAGAATGTCGGATAGCGAAGGGCGAATCTGCAAGCTTAAAATTCACACATGCATTTTTAATTCAGACAGAGATGCACGAACTCAGCCCCATGGTCGAAAAGTTCCTTGCGCCCAACAATAGTGAGCTCCTCAGGGACCAGCTGGTACTCGTATCCTTCTTTAAGAAACTCCAGGTATGGCGGAAGATCAGCAGCTTGAATTATTTCCCGTGCTCCGTCAAGGGTATCGACAAGCTGAAGAATATAATTCTGCTCCGTCACGGGACCACGAGAGCCGTGCCGATGCAACTGGGATTGGGAGGAATGTCGTTTAGGGCACTGGCTCGTTACTAGGCTAAGAACTCACTAAGATGACTTGGTCTACAGTGCAGTCGTCAGGTAAGTCCGGAGACACTCCAGGAACAGTGGGAACATCGTGGTAGGGCGAAATGTTTCCCAGATTGTTTAAATCGTTACAACTGTGATGATGCACGAACTGCTCTGAATCACCAGGGAGTACAGAGTGCAGGGTCGGTTTATCAGAATTCAACAGCGTTAGAGGGAGTTGGAGCAAGCGCAGAAGGGTCGACCCCCCAAGTGGAAGATACATTTCGAGTAGCAGGGCAGGGCTCGATACGATAGGGAAAACCGAGTAAGAGTGATCATTGAACTTATATACTCGCCAAATTGCATACTCGCTCCTGTGGGGTGCTTCCATCATATCGAAGCTTCCGGTTTGTGGATTTGCCTGCCGAAGAATCTAACCCGAGTTAGTGACGAACTGAGAGCACATTGTCACCCCTCGAACTAGCGAGTTGCAACCCTGGCGCCACTGGCAAGGATGACAATGATGGCACGTAAATTGATTGTATGGCGTCGTGGATCCACCCCTGCCATAGGACTCACAGTAAGTACCACACGGATAGAGATGTGAATGATTACTTCCGCGCATGATGCATGATCGGAACCGAAGTCGGGACGAGCTCGCGCCTGAATGCTGTGGAGAATTCATTGCAAGCTGTCAGTAGGGTCGTGGATTCGGGTCGAGAAACCTCATTGCACCCTTCTTCCACTTTGTTCAGCGGAGACCCTCAAATGTTGACCAACGACATGTGGAGTGTTGCTCGCCCCGTGACGAATCATGATGGTTACACTCAGAGATCGGTTTCGTGTATTTCCTCGGGATGGTAGTCATGGTGGATTTGTTGCAGTAACCAGGTTGTCACGGTGTTCACACGAATACATAACTGGCTTTACGTACCTACCCCACAGCAACGTATGTTCATTTTGTTCGAATACTGTGAAGTCAGATATGTACAACGATACCTCAAATGAAAGGGGTATAATGTCTAAGACAAATCGTCTGGATTCGTGTCTCATAATCGATCCGACATTCTATGTCGCAACTTTTTTGCACGGATGGGAATGAATTACCATACACGACCATAAGATCGTACCTCATTATCATGCCTGCCGATGCAAATTCGAGAAAATTATATAATTCTTTTTCATTGAAATGCCATGATAATGGACTTATGTAATGTCCACATTGGGGTTAGCATTGCTTATAAGGCAGTTGGAAGGAGTCGTAAGCCGGTGGCATTAGCATGGCAGAAAAAAAGTTGCGACATATCATTGGCAAGCTACCTCCCGTTTCCACTTTCCAGGAAACCAGCCCGATACAGTCCACAGACCAAGGGGATTGCATTGCCACACAGAAATAGCGCTGCCTGGCGCGGAGAAGCCCATAGGAGTCCCTGTTGAAACCAGTACGATTTCGCCAATCGCAGTTGACAACTCCGATAGTGTAGTCTTTGTCTAGGCCGTAGAAGGGCTCTTAAGGTGTCTTGCAAGATAGGACACAATCGAGCAGACATGTCACAATCTTCTCGAGACTGTACCATTTTGACCTCAACTGAATACAATGTCATATTTACATTGCATGCTGTGTGGCTGGGTGACCACTACACTATCGAGTCTGAGTACATACACTTGTGAGGGAAAAAAAAGTACCATCGCCATACAACAAAAAGAACTTAAAAAAAAGGGGAATAATAAGAGAGGAATCCCTCAAGTAAAATGTTTCTTCGACATCTTCTGCAATGCTTCCTGCACCTCCTGAAGACGTCGATTGGACGAAGGGGTATTTAGCTTGAGCATGCGCTCCCACTTTGGCGCTGGTACTTTGTTTCGAGGTAGAAACTCCAGCCATCTTTGGACAAGTTCAGGAGTCAAAACTGTGCATGTCCACCATGGGCCACACGCAGCGATGCCGATCAACGACTTCATATGAGGATGTTGTTGAAAGGTGTAGGCCGCTTGCATCTCGACCTCATCCGTTGCGACATCTATGAGAGGTAGCACATCCTGAACCATTTCGTTCCCTTTCAACTTCCTCTCTGTATATCTCTTGTTTTCAACCAAGAGAGGCACCGCAACCTGCAAAATACGCCAACCACCATATCGACCATGGAAGGCATCAACGTGCTTCGGGGAAACCTGGATGATGGCGAAGTCGGTAATGAGAGTGTTGACATCTTTGTCAGGCTTCGTCCCGATAGTGGAAAATGATGTGTCAGCACCATCAAGGAAAGATTCGTCTTCCCATGGAGAGCTTTGGGATGGTTTTGCAGTGCACTGATTCAGATTGCCCAATTCAGGAAAGTCTTCTTCAACCAGGGTGTCCTCCTCCTCCTCCTCCTCCTCCTCACAATCAGGTGATTCGCTTGTGAAATATATGGTGTACTGAGGACAGACAATGAAATCGGCAAAATCCTCAACGAGCTGTGTCAGGGTGTGACACCACGCAGAATACCAGGGGAACTCCAGATTTCGCCGGTTATGGGTCGATGAGATGGCATAAGATCTTGCGAAATGAACTTTGAGGGTAGCTTTCTGAGCAAGCGTCAGGTCAGGACCATCGTGGCGAGGCATGGCGAAGTTGAAGCAGTGACGCTGACATTGTGTGGGAGAAACACCCAATATTTATAAGTACTGGCTAGTGGACCATGAGACGTGAAACGTGAACCAAATGTGCGAGCGAACAATAGAGACTGACTATTCATGAACATATGAGGCCTTAGATGGATCAAAATGGTTGTGGAACCAGTCCACCAAGTCCACAATCGATAAATTCAAGTCACGTGTGGTAAGACTCATAAAGCCAACGAGGTTTTTGAAACCGAACCGTGTAGAACTCCCCGCAAAGACATCTGGTTTGTCATCCTTCCTCGTACGATCACTCGTATATTCATTTTCAAGTAGCTTTATCCATCCATCATGCCGACCGTCAATTATTTTTGCTATCCCATCCGTGCAGAGTTCCTCGAAGCACAAGCTGTTGCTGCAGGATGGGAGCTCGATAACGGCACTGCTCGTTATTGGGCCAGGGAGCTCATTGGCAAGGCAGGACTCATAGGGAAGGCGAGGCTCCACTATGTTTGGAACGACATCGGCCGATTTACCTGCATCGTATTGGCGTCCAGCAAGTTTGATTCCTATGCACCACACATGCCAGTAGGGAAGGAGCCACTCCCTGAAGAATACGAGTCTCTACGGGCACTGATAGGTACCCAGAGGGAACCACGATGGCATACGTTCAAAGTTTGATTCAGACCAGCCTCCTCGACGGTGAGTGCTTTGTCTCATTTAATCGAGCCGCGCTGAGAATGCGTGAACCAAAGGACCAAACACTAGCATCATGTACTTTCGCTCCCGGTGGTTTGTATGTGGAGCATGCCATTACGCCAACTGTATTACCGGTATTTTCAATGTATGAAGCCTTACATGCATTTCATTGGCCGATGAGGCGAGTTCTGTGAGTTTATGAGACTGAGGGGTGGACATCCGGACGACATCTCGGACGAGTACACCGGTATGAGGCCACACCTCCATTGCTGTGTGAACCATGACATATTTCAAAACGGTGATGCTAGTGGACATAAGATGTAATGAACGCCTACTTGAAATAGAACAAAACCATCTTCATAATGGCCTCTGCAATGCGGGCGTCCAGAGGTCAAACTTCGAGTCCATGGAGGCGGCACCACAACGCACCCAGCACACTAGTAGTCATACGCAGGATAAGAGTCCGACGCCTGATTATGCACCACATCCCAGCCAACTCGGAGTAGCATGCAAAGTACTTCAGGTGTCCACTATTGCTCTATGCGTATCCAGCCTTTAAACGTAACTCTGGGCAATGTCAAATGAATAGGAAACGAGTATGCTCGAGAAGAGCAGTCTTGAGCACTGCCCGATACTCGGACTTGCATTCTATCAGCGGCAGGATCCCCTTCGTGTCGATCCTCCTGCAAGCCAGCTCTACACCAGACCCTACCCGCCCCTGAGCGATCCGCATGAAGATACAAAAATGGCTCTTCCCCGGCAAAAGACAACCCATGTCGGAACCCCCAGCGCCTAACGATCCATCGAATTGGAAGTCTGCCACGCCGACCGCGTAGGAATGTCCCGGGTCGAGTTCACCTTGGAGATTACGTGTAAATCGACCAATTATTGTCAAGTTCTGGGTCAGGTTGGGATCCCTTGGCTGAAGTATGTAGCGATGATCTGAATGGATAATTTGCACTTGTATGACAAGTAGTTTGAGCTGGATGCCACGCTTTTGAATGGCGTAATCGTGGTCACAGTAGGGCCTGGAAATGACTGCTTGGTAGGACGCTGGAGAGGGAGGTAAGGCCAGGGAATATCGGGAACATGGTCCGGCCCAAGCAAAGAAGCTTGGATCACCGGAGCGCTGTGCAATGGCTTCAAGTAGTCTCTGGAAAGCCCTTTCCCCCTCACCGTATGCGATTGGCATCATAATGTCGAATATTCCGAGAAGAGAGTAAGCAATATCTTCGATACGAGTTGATTTTCGTTTTGATGCCCACCTCATCTTCGTGGACACCATGAGATATGGTGACCTCGAGTTGAAGTCCCGAATGTTGGCGGAGTAGATGTGGGTGACTTTACTGACGGAATGAAGCATGAAGTCGCTGAGTTTGTCATTGGGAAAAGGAAAGTCATGGTCTCCTCGCACATCCTCCGCCTTTGGACAGATCGGACGCCAATTCTTGCCATACATTCGGAGTCTTTCTGGCGCTAGAAGTTCCTGTAACGTCCATCCCCTCGTAAACCAGGGTTCCTGAGGAAAGTCCTTGACAGAGGAAGACTCGGCCAGATACACGATGCACACGAATGCATCCCTATACCACCGATACATTGAGCGGATCGCCTCCTCCAATTCAGAGCTGCTCTCCTTGTTGATACAACATGTATCGGACCACACGTACTCGCAACCATACTCTTTTGCCTTTTCGCAGAAGTGCTGGAGTTTCTCATATCCCAAGCCCTTCGGAATGGGTCGTCGGCCATGAACATTGCTCGACATGTCCCTAAACTCTGGCTCTTCTTCACCCCAGCGATGCGAGAATATAGCATATTTGAGCAGTCGCTTGACACCGTCCTGCTTACGACTTCGATCAGGATTCCGAGAGAGTGAATGTAAAACAAATCGAAATGACCTTGCAATTTTTCTTTACTTGTGCTTCACCAGCATACTCCATCGTATGCCTCGCCTTCTCCAAGTCAATGGTTATGGTGTCGATGAGAGGCCGAAAATTTTTCCACAGCTCCCTTCGGTTGTAGAGCCTCATATCACTGATACGGATGAGGTATTGCGGCAAATCATTGTAGACACATTCGTCATAACACTCGAAGTGCAGGTTGTGTAGTGACGACTTGGACAAGAGGTTATCGATATCCTCTGATCCAGCGGTTTCGGGGTCGAAGGATGACTCCTCCGATAGCAAATACGGCTGAGGTGATGATGGGGGCCACAGTGGGGTAGGCAGCCTACGACTCATACTGGGTGTGCAGTATTCCCGGGGTCTGATTTGGCGGCTGGCCCAGCACCGTTGGGCGCTCTGTAAGACTCACTTATGTACAGCATGTAGGTCGGTCCCGAACGCCGTTGACAGTTGTGTCACATGGACAACAAATTCATAGGTAACAGTTAGTCCTAGAGTACATCTATTTACAGTAGTAATTCAATTGCTTCGCGTCCACGAGCAGCGAAGCCACGAGCTGCTGGTTTATCTAGAGAGTATACATCCATTGAATTCTGACTTTGTTGAACTTCATACCAGTGTCAAGGAATACTCAAAACATGATTTCGTAGTAGTGTGTGAATTGTTGATGAAATGAGTGGGGTTCGGGAGTGTGGTCTATCCAAGTATATGGAGCGACAGTGGTCTCGGTATGGAACAATCACCGGGTTACACGGCACTTCGGCCATCCTCTAGATCCTGGCGGCAGCTCTCCTTGGAGCAGGGAGAACTCCAGTACACGCCCTCTCGTGACGAACGACCACATCAAGCCGACTAAGCCGCTTTCCGCAAAAGCGACAACTTGCTGCGGCGAAGAGATGCCTGGACACAACATGGCGCGGGAGGTTTATGCGCTGCACCGTCTGACTGCAGTTTCCCCACTCGCATCGAACCGCATCCCGTTCATGCCCAATAAAACGATGATACACTCGTAGGTGCTCTCCCATCTCGCGGTTGCGGCTCGGAGCAAAGCCGGGGCACCGTGGCCCACCCAGCCACCGGCAGAGGTGGGAGTTGAAAAATGAATCGGGTGGAATGGACTCCCCTGGTGCGGCGGGAGGTACCAGCTGCTGTGCAGCTGTGGGTTCGTAGAACACTCCTCCAAAATCCGCGGGGTTGTCAAGGGGTTGGGACGTAGGTACAAGTGGGTGGTATGCGTCAGCAACGAACTCGCTGTCGGCTGTAGGATGATAACCTGAGAATTGGAGTAGGTGCGAGGTATATATGGGAGCTGGGGCGGCGTATTCCTGTAAGTTATGTCGGACGATGAGCAACCCCCGAAGCCAGATAGCAAGAAAGCCTACAGAGGCCATCGGATCTATAGGATCAAACATTTGAATATTTCCGTCAGGAGGTAGCATCGGCACCGTGAAGGACCTGAAGTAAATTACATTAGTGATGGAAGTGAATTCAATTCAAAGGGACAAACGGGGTGGTACCGGAGGTGGAGGTGTCATCGCCAACGTTGCTCGACTCGAGATGAAGAAAACTGTAGGAGTATCCCAACGGACTGCTGTGGCGATCAAGTCATAAAGAAGCACAGCCTTTACAGGGGCTGCATAGACCGCACCGATTGACACGTTGGGCCAGGCTCCCAGTCCCGTCCAAGGAACTGTTCTGAATGGGCAGCATGGTTAGTCCGGTCAAACTAAGGGGTAATTCTAGCTGGATAATCAAAAGGCGAACACCAAAATGTTGTCGCGAAAGAGGCAATATGACGCTGGCTGTTGAGAAGTATTATCCGACAGTGGGAAGGAAAAAGGATTGGGCCGTATGAATGTCGCGTAAGCACAGGAGAGGGGCAAAAGTCGCGTGGCTTATATAGGGCAAAAATTGGAATTATGTTGGTAGTAATTTATTTATTTAAATAATTAACTGTGCACTAGTGTACTGTATATTTCAAAGTCACCTAACAACCTACCGCAATGTTGTAACATATGAACGTCACCGGCGACGCACTGGGCCCAGTAGGCATGACATATCGTCGCAGAGACATCACGAAACGGAGAGCGTAGATTGTGTCCCGTGCTAATCAATACAGCAACCGATTTACCGCACACTCAAAGACTTGCCCAACCCGAGCCCAACCCTTCCCAAACATCCCACTTCCGGCCCCCAAGCCACCTTACGATGCGCTGTCGATCGCGCTGCTCTTGTTCTTCCGCATCAACCTCGACGTCCTCCAGTACCCCCTCCCCAGCGTCCCCGCCTTCCCCGTCCCTACGTCCGAACGCCAACACAGCCCACCCGATCACGATCATCCCCGGCGGTCGCTGCTCTCCTACGTTCGCTAGAGCACTCTCCACATCCTCGAGTGTCGACACGAGTACCCTCTGGTCTGGCATCGAGCCACGCTCAATGATCGCGATCGGAATATAAGCCGGGTAAGCAGGGCCATCCCGTCGTCCCCCGTGTTCAGTTGCCACTAACGCGCGTACGACCTCGTTGAGCCGCGCGATGCCCATGAGCACGAGCACGGTGCGCGCGCGGTCATAGCCTGGGAGAGAGACTGCCTTGCCTTGGCGCCCGACTCCGGTGCAGACGACAAAGGACTCGGCAACGCCACGGTGCGTTACTGGGATTCCTGCGCACGCAGGTGCAGCAAGCGCGGAGGAGAGTCCTGGAAGGACGAGTGGAGCGTAGCCGTGTGCACGGAAGTAGGCGAGCTCCTCGCCGGCCCGGGCATATACTATTGGATCGCCTTGCTTCAGCTGGATTACACGTGTATAGTACGTTGAATGGAGAGCGGGTTGCGATGGGAGAACGAGTATGTTAGCACACGAGACCAGAAGGATGGTGTAGTGAGAAACGCACCCTGACAACGGTCAGACCACGGTTAGCAGCCTCTACGGCTGCTTCCATCATCTCCATCTGTGCACCGTCCGCGTTCCCAGGGAACTTTCGTGCAATACGCACCTCCACATGTGGCGGAATGAGCTCGAGGACAGGCGCAGGAACAAGTTTATCGGAGAGTACGATGTCAGCGTTTCTCGTCAGTGCCCTGTATGTCGCGAGTGTGAGAAGAGAAGGGTGGCCGGGTCCAGATCCAGCGAGAAGGATGCGGCCTTTGGTCTGTTTGGGATGGGGATGTGTTAGGTCGAGCCCGTGCTGTGATTTCTTCTCGTCCGTCGAGAGGGCGGGAACGGTTCCTTCGTGGGCGACCTTGCCGTCCAGAGTATCATTCATCTCGCGTTCTGTCATCGCCGCAAGCCGCGAGATGGGCCAGTACTCGCTAACCTGCACAACCCATCTCATCTGTCGTCTGGCAGCCTCGACGTTGCTTTCCTCCGACGTGGTGCCGCCTGGTGCTCTAATGGGGACAGGACGGTTTGGAGTCGTCACGTTGCTGTCCTCACCTTCTTCACCGCCTGCTGGGGCTTCGTTCTCCTTGGCTAATTTCCTTGCTATCTTTCTAAGCTGTCCGACTTTAGTCACGGCGGTTCCGACGTCCTTGGATAACCCAGCAACGATTTCTCTGCGTACCCGCCCTGCCAGCCTACACCCTTCTCCATTCGTGGTTACGCCGATCTGCAGGGGGCTCTTGGACGACGAAACAGGGTCTACGAAGCGATGTGTTGCTGTAAAGGAGAAGTCACAGAGTTCTGACATGTCGGCGACGTTGATGGGAATACGGTGAGCGTGGCATAACCTCGCGATACTGGTTGCGCGGAGGCGTGTGGTGGAGACAAGCGGCGAGGTTGAGGTGGTGTCGGTGACACATACCAAAGATACGGGGGTATCTGCAAGATAGCGATCCAAGGCTGCCATGTCCCGGCTCATTTTTGGGGTATCGATATCCAGAGAACTTGCTGAGGACTCGGGAACGGGGAGATGGTCCCAGTCGATTACCTCAAGCTGGCCGTGCTCGGCTCTCCATCTGAGCTCCTCGCAGACTTTCCCAAGACCGCCGTTTA
>JBBPQZ010000941.1:0-11154 GCA_038092795.1 Boletus rubissimus | reverse complement strand
CCATGCAGATCGTCAATTCTATCTACCCGTCATAAACCTGGGGACTTGTCGTCGGGCCCGTCTGAAGGCATTGCTGGCATCGATGACGCTTGTGTAGAGACATGTACGTACATCTGCAACGGACACCTCTCTAATATCTACAGCGGCAAGGGCGAGCTGCTCCACAATCCGTCCACATATATAATAGGAATGTGACGTGGTTCGAGTTGGAGCATGAAGGCTGCGGAATGTACGCTCGTCGTGAACCGAGCTTTACAGTCGGAACATCATATATGGGAGGACTCGCACTGATGCCGATTAAATGTTTGACCATATTGAACCAGCCTTCAAAGTTTAACGTCGGTCGAGGTACTGCGGGAGTTGGTGACAGCCTTCTCGATCATTCTTCAATAGAATATCGAAGATACGATGCTTCAAAATCGCATTAGAGAGAAAGGTATGAAAACACGGAGAGACACATACGTATGTCTGCGACCTCCACCTGTCCGACGTCTATAACAGCAAGCACGAGCTGTTCCAGAAACACCCAAACATATGAATAGATGCGATGTGATTTGGGTTCAAGTGGTGGATACACGTGTGTCCCATCTTGTGGAGAACATTGATCTGGAGTGTTCGGGCACGTCCTGGAATGCACACGTGCGGTATGTCACGAGTGGGTCTAATGCGGAATGTACCCGAGTTATGAACCTGTAGTTCAAGCATGGCGAGGACTCGCAAGTCCTGGGATAACCCTACCATTGGCAACGAGGGAAGATTTCACCGATGTAGACTACTTGCCTGGTCATCGCAATGAGGTTACATAGCTGGAATCCAAGTGAGAACAAACGCAAAAGATAAACTGACCATGAGGGATAAGGGAGCGTGTTTATACAGCAACTTTGTGCACCGTGAGTAAACCGAAACACCTCATTCTCTCACTCCTCAAATCCCACGACTGTGTACCATCGGTGAGAATGTCGTCAACGAAGACTAGTGCGTAGCAACTCCGAGGAGTGATTGCATTGGATGTTGACAATTCAGCAAGACCCAACAATAGTATTTGATGTCGGTTGCTCTGTTCAGGTGGAGGGAGTCGCATTCCATCCTGACGGAATGCATCTTCTGTGCGGGAGTCGCGATGGACTTCGACGATGGTGACTTGCGGACAGTCGAGAGGTCGGAAAGCAAACGGGAATGGACTTGAACGCCCTTTGTGTGTCAAGGAATCACAAGTGGGTAGTGTGTGGGACTGTTGAAGGGGCAAGTGTGTGGGACGAAGAGTTGCAGGAAAAGGTCGTCAATGTGGAGGACGCAAACTTGGTGTTTGCAATTGACATCTCCCCGGACTCGACCAGGTTTGCCACTGGGACTAGATTTGGTGTCTACGAAGTGAGTATTTGGAGCATCACCAGCGGGGAGAGACTCATTGGCCCCCTTGAACATGAAGATGATGTCAATGCAGTCAAATTCTCCCCCAACAGTGAGCACATTGCCACTGCTTGCTTCAATGGTCCCATCCACATCTTCGACAGCCACAGCGGTGACCAGCTCATTGATATCAAGACTTCGGTACCCTCGGCCCTCGCAATCACCCCGCTTGTGTGGTCAAACAACGGACAACAAATTTTCGCCATATCTAATGACAAGCAAATCATCTCCTTCGATGTATCCACTGGGTCCCAGATTGCCAAATCACAAGTTCTCAATGGCGACGAGGTCTACTGTATTGCTCTAGCCACTAACGGCAAATTTATTGCCACTTACGCAGACCGTTCCATCTCGTTCCTGGACCCATCAACACTCATTCAGATTGGTCCTACCATTGAGGACAGCAGAACGTTACAGTCGATTGCCATCTCCCCTGATGATAACTATCTCGCAACTGGACGAACTGATGGCAAAATCACCGTGCGTGACCTTGGCGGTATCCTCCCTGACTTGTATGGTTCTTTTCACGTAAGTATTGGTCCATTCACGATGTTGGCATGTTGACACACTATGTTAGGCATCTACTCATGAGCAAGGTCAACTAGACAAGCAGCCTTTGACACCCGGTGAAACGAAATAAGGCCCTAGTAACGTCTTCCTTCTAAAAGATATTCATATGACACCCCTGTCTTCCTTCAACGGTTTTTCCTTCGCTAGTAATGTGGACTTACACCAGGATTCAATGCATCCGCTTGGGTGCAAGGGATCTTATCTTATCTCCCATCCTCTGCCATCCAGATCCATTAATCTCGCCCCCACCACTCACCCGCTTAGCTCCTTACCTTATTTCACATGACGTCATCCTTCGAACCTTCCAGAACATTCCATGACGTCACAATTACATAATCATTCTACAATATTCTCCGACCTTCCGCGCCGACCCTAAACATGGTCCGTGCGCACGTACTTACAGTATATAAGTAGTCGATCCCCCTCCTTGTATTCTCTAGTTTCGGAATTCCATTTCCTTAGCCTTGATATCACATTTTGTGACCTCGGTTATATTGTGGTCTTTTCATAATTCCGAAACTCTCTAGTCGCCGATCCTCTCGATCCCCGACTCCCTCTCTTCGCCGTCTTCCATATCACTTACGCCTGTTGACGCGCACTTCGCTGCGTCGCTGTATCCTTCGTCCCACCTTCCTTCGCACTCAGCCTGTACGGGGTTATTCCCTGGGCAACGCGTCCATCCTTCCGCACCGTCGCTCTTCGCGATAGTGCACTAGTCGGATCCCAGACTTAAGGGAAATCTCTCCTCCTCGGAGATAAATCGAGGGCGGACTACAACCGTGCCCACTGTATTCATACGGTCGTCCACCATTCTAAATAAGGATAAAGTTGCTACCGGGCATAGTGCACTAGCCCCCGTCGTCCGCTGAGTGCCTAGCGGTCCGTGTTGGTTCTACGCCGGTGAACCCAGGTTCTCATGATCACCTGTGACGTCACGACTGACGAGGGCAGTATTCCCTTGAGCTGTAGTAAAGCTCTTCCGGTTCCCCCCTGCTTAAGTCGACCTCCATTTGCCGCTGGAGATCCAGAGGCTCCCCTTTTTTAGCAACCTGTGCCGAATTCTCCGTCGTCTTCGACAAAACCCAGTTAGGGTGGTTATCGAAATCCTACAGAACCTTATCCCCGCCCTTCATCGTTACAACGACGCCTTTATCCTGCAAGCAGCGCGGGACCAGTGGGACGCCCGTACGGAGACTTCCTCCTCCTCCTCATTTGAAAGCCCGGGTCCTTTATAAGAAAAAGCAAAGAATCGTTTATTGGTACCGATACGACCTCCTCCGTGAAGAGGTCCAATTAACAGAAGGACTCCCTTACTTACGCCCAAAAGCCACCCTCCGTCGCCCCATACGATATGTCTAAGACCGGAACGCCATCTCCGTACGCTCGTCCGCCTTCCAGAATCGACGTCCAGTCCCCACAACCGGAGCGGGCCTCCGTGTTCTCGATGGAGACGCTGGCAGGAGCCCTGGGTGATGTACCTATGGAGAGCACCAGTAAAACCCCAGTCGCAAAGGTTCCCATCCGCCCCGTCGCCCATCGTCCTATCCTCCCGCCAGCCAACCCACCGCGCGTCTTCACCGACGAGCAAGCGGAACAAGCCCACCTCGACTACGAGTACCTTACGTGGAGGTACGCGTACGCACGAGAATTCCCCGACAAACCCATGCCGCCTCTCCACCTCCACCGATCCCCGATCCCAACGGCTAAACCGCCGCCCGCGGGAGACCCACCTCCGCTGCCATCATCGCCATCTAGCGAAGGACAGCCACCGGGCATGCCCTTCCGCCCCCATGAACCAATCCGACCTAAGGCGGAGAAAGATCAGAAGCTCGGGAAGTCAATCTACGCCAAGCCCGACTTCTATTCGGGCGATAAGGAGAAGTTCCAGTCCTGGTGGAGACAGGTGACCGTCTTCATGCGAGGCTTCGAGAACGAGCCTTCGTCTCGTCAAAAGATCTTGATAACAACCTCGTACATGAAAGGAGAAAACCCCGCAGGGCGGTGGGCAGATCTCCAGATCAGACGCAAGATCGACGAGCACCAAGAGTTTGACGTCTTCGAGGCGAACCTAAAGCGGGCATTCCAACCAGCCGGTCTGAAGCGAAAGGCTCAGACGAAACTCTTTGCGCTTCGGCAGGGGAACGACTCTGTCGAAGACTTTTTCACCAAGCTATACCAGTACGCAGACGAGGCCGAATATGATACCATCGCGAATGGGCGTTCGCTGGTGGATCAAGTTCGCCGATGTGCGCGGCAGGTGCTGGTGAATCACGCAGAAGACAACAACCACGCTTTAGTCGACTCCGAAGATTTGTACGAGTGGGAGGAAGCCCTCCAAAAGACACAGGAGATACTTAGAGAACGAGGCGAGAGGAACCTGGCAGTTCGCCCTAACCCTACGCCTCAACACTTCATCCCGTGAAGGCCCTTGGCCCAATACTCCCCGCCGGCCGGACCTCCTACCGCCACCGCAGCCCCCCACCCGAACGCACCCGGTGTGTTCCCAGGATGTGGAGCTCCTATGGAGCTTGATAAGGCACGTGCCGCGGGAATATGCCGGAGATGTGGGAAGCCTTGGCCTTGCCAAGAGCATCCCCCGCGTCCGCGTGGCCCGAGAGCGCGAGCAGTAGAGTGGAACGGGCAAGTCATCCCCCCTCAACAATTTTCACAAATCCGTGCCTTGTTGAACGCAGCCGAATTGCCTGAGCAGGAACCTCAGGCCGCCATCACCGAAGTCGTGGAAGAGAATCAGGACTCTAGTTCGGGTTTTCAGTCCGTACAGTAGATACCAGTCGCCCTACTGTACTACCTAAGTCATTGCCGCGTGTAACTGTACAACAAAGCAATCGTTATACGATTTTGTCGTGCCATGACCAGACTGATGAGACTACCCAAGTAAATCTCCTGACCACGTTAAAGATCGTAAGATCCAATAAGGAAATACCACTCCCAGTGTGAGGATCCCCGGGTGCGGCCGGGTACGATCTGTACGCCTCCGAGGAAACGGTAGTTCCCGCTAAAGGACAGGCCCTCATATCGACAGGACTGTCCATGAAAATCCCACCGGGCCATTATGGCCGAATCGCACCAAGAAGCGGATTAGCCGTAAAAAAGAAGCTAACCACAGGGGTGGGGGTGATAGACAGCGATTATCGAGGGGAAGTAAAAATCCTACTATTCAACTTCTCAAACGAAGACTTCGTAGCCAAAGCGGGCGATCGAGTAGCCCAACTAATCCTCGAAAAAATATCAACACCCCCCGTGAAAGAAGTGAGCTCCCTCGATGAAACAAAACGAGGTGAGAAAGGATTCGGAAGTACCGGGACCTCCAAGGTAGGTGGTAATGTGGCTGCAGAGCGCCCTTCCACCAAGAACCGAAGGAGTCGAAACTCGGACCACTACTGGATGAATACGGTAGACCCCTGGACCATTCGTTGGATGAAAGCCCAGACCGATAATCCCGATACTACCAGAAACCTGGGACATCTAAGGTCATTCGTCCATGAATCCAGGAAAGCCGAAGTCACCCCTGATCTACTCATGGATCTAAAACGAATGAGTGACTTCGATGCACACTGGATCTTGAGGGATCTCCAAAGACCCCCCAAGTATAAGAAGGCATCGGTAAGGAAAGAACGAAACTCTCTCGAAATACCCGTAACTCTAAGGATGTCCGACGGCACAAGCGCGGAAGTTAAGGCACTGATCGACTCTGGTTGCACAGGGTCCTCGATACACGAGAAGTTCGTGGCTGAGAAGGGGGTAGTCACCCATGCCCTCCCACGACCCATGTCAGTGTACAACACCGACGGCTCATTAAATCAATCAGGGAAAATCGAGAAGTTTGTCATCGTCGAGATGCAAATCAAGGACCATAAAGAACAATTGGCCCTTGCCGTTACCAATCTAGGACCAAACACCGTGTTCCTAGGACACGATTGGCTGAAAGCCCACAACCCTAACATAGATTGGAAAATGGGACGAATCTCATTCCGATGCGAGGAAGATCACATGCCTCGCCTGGAAAGTTGTGACGATGACGACGAAGAAGACGCCGAGTTCATCCTGCACGATGGAGACCGGCTCTTCAAACTGGACACGGAGAGCTACCTCCGTAACACGGCTACGGACATAGCCGCCCGAGACTTCGTAACAAAGAAGAAGAAAACCTTCGAGGAAGCAGCCCCCAAATACGTACACGATTACGCCGACGTGTTCGCCAAGGAGAGCTTTGACGAACTCCCCCCAAGGCGACCGTGGGACCACGCTATCGAACTCCTACCGGGAGACCACACAGTGGACTGTAAAATCTACCCGCTAAACCTGGGAGAACAGGAAGAGCCGGATAAATTCCTCGAGGAAAACCTGAAGTCAGGGCGCATCCGTCCCTCCAAATCACCCTTCGCCTCGGCCTTCTTCTTCATCAAGAAGAAGGACGGCTGCCTCCGACCCGTGCAAGATTACCGAAAACTAAACGAAGTCACGAGACGGAACCGGTACCCACTCCCCCTGATCACCGAACTGGTGGATAAACTCAAATCTGCCAAATACTATACCAAGTTCGACGTGAGATGGGGGTACAACAATGTACGGATGGCAGAAGGGGACGAATGGAAGGCCGCATTTAGAACAAATCGAGGCCTCTTCGAACCTTTGGTGATGTTCTTCGGACTGTGCAACTCGCCGGCCACCTTCCAGACAATGATGAACTCGTTGTTCCGAGATTTAATAAGTCGAGGGGTCGTGGTAGTCTACATAGACGATATCATGATTTTCACCAAGACCCTCGAGGAGCATCGGAAGGTAGTGCGAGAAGTACTCCAAATCCTACGAGAAAGTCACCTATACCTCCGACACGACAAGTGCGACTTTGAAGTACAGGAAACAGAGTTCCTAGGACTCATCGTGTCGCAAAACGAGGTGAAGATGGACGAGAAGAAGGTAGCAGCGATCAAGGACTGGCCGGTGCCCACGTCGAGGAAAACCCTACGAGGCTTCTTGGGATTCCTGAATTTCTACCGGCGATTCGTAAAGAATTTTGCCCAAATTGCACGCCCCCTAAACAGCCTTACCTTGGTGAAATGAGAATTCGACTGGTCACCAGACTGTCAAAGAGCCTTCGAGCAACTCAAAGAGACGATCGCCACGGCACCCGCACTAGCCATGCCTACGGACACCGACCCCTTCCGCATCGAAACAGACAGATCGGGAATCGGAGTGGGAGCAGTCCTATCCCAAAGACAAGAGGGAATATGGCACCCCGTGGCATTTATTTCAAGATCCCTTAACGACGCGGAGCGCAACTATCACGCCGCGGATCTCGAAATGCTGGCCGTCATCTTCGCTCTCCAGGAATGGAGACAATATCTCCTCGAAGCAGTCCACCCAATCGAGGTATTAACAGACCACAAAAACCTCGAGTTCTTCCGAAAACCACAAGATCTCTCCCGCCGTCAAGCCAGATGGCAACAAATTGTCCAGGAATACAAATTGTCATTTAACTACAGACCTGGCAAAACGAACCCAGCAGACCCTCTGTCCAGGAGGCCAGATTATGAGAAGGGGGTAAACACCGACAATAAACAGCAAATTTTGTTGCCCGATTCCCTCTTCCCAAATCGAGGTGGTAACGTGGCTGCAGAGCGCCCTTCCACCCCGATACAGATAAAGGCTGTCGCCTCGATGAGTATCCTCGATCGCATCAAAAAACTACAATACAAGCTAGAACGGTTTGCGAGAGAGGGACTCGAAAAGGTTGAGTCGCCCTGGACACGAAAAGACGAGCTGGTAAGGTGGAAAGATCTGACCTACGTTCCAAACGACGCCAAACTCAGAGAGGACATCATCCGAGCCAACCACGATCACCCGATTGCAGGTCATCCGGGAATCCGCAGGACCCGAGACCTAATCATGAGCGAATACTATTGGCCCTCTCTACGAAGGAACGTAGAAGAATACATAAAAGGCTGCGACGCCTGTCAGAAGGTCAAACCGAAAACCACGACGACCGCAACCCCCCTCCACCCGAACGAGATCCCATCGGCACCATGGGAGATCATCTCCGTAGATCTAATCGGGCCCTTACCCCAATCACAAGGGAAAAACGCCATTCTGGTTGTAGTCGACCGGTTCTCGAAGATGATACACTTGATCCCCACCACTGATACTATCACCTCACAAGGGGTAGCCATGGCATTCCGAGACCACGTATTCAAATTACACGGAACACCCCGAAAGGTAATATCGGACCGAGGACCACAATTCGTATCATCATTCATGCGCGATCTCTACACTCTCCTAAAGATCGAAGCCAACCCTTCCACGGCGTACCACCCCCAAACGGACGAACAAACGGAGCGAATTAACCGAGAAGTGGAAAAATATCTGAGGATCTACGTGAACCATCGCCAAACCGACTGGGTCGACTGGCTAGCAATAGCGGAGTTTGCCCACAACTCCCAAACAACCAGCGCCACGGGTGTATCCCCATTCATCCTCAACTTCGGCCAACAGCCCGTCATACTGGCCCAAAAGAGAGAAGTCCGCAACGAGTCCGCGACAACATTCGTCGAACAAATGAAGTCCAGTTACGAGACTGCGAGGAGGGCGTTGGAAAAGGCAGCGGAGTCGATGAAGAAATCCCACGATCAGAAGACGAGGAAAGTGGAAGAGTACAAACCAGGACAAAAGGTCTTACTAGAGGCGAAAAATATTAAAACCGACAGACCGACAAAGAAGTTCGACGACAAGCGATATGGGCCGTTTAAGGTGAAAGCCAAAGTGGGAACGGCGGCCTACGAACTAGAGCTGCCGAAAACGTGGAGAGGAATTCACCCTGTGTTCAACAAATCCCTCCTCACACCATACCAAACGGGGACTTACCCCACACAGGCCAAACCGAAACCACCCCCTCCAATCGTCGTTCAACAAGAAGAGGAGTATGAGGTACAGGAGATCGTCGACTTGCGAAAAAAGCAAAACAAAACCGAGTATCTGGTACAATGGAAAGGATATCCCCGCGAAGAACGCACGTGGGAACCCAAATCCAACCTTTCCCATGCCACCAAGAAGGTCGACGACTTCCACCGAAAACATCCGGAAGCAATTCGCAGGGTCCAGGGTAATGCGGCTGCTGTGCGCCCTTCCTCGGAACCCTGTGATTGCCCCCTTTGTACCCAAAAGGCACCCCTCTTCACTGACGCCGGTTTCAAATCCTTCGCCGCCTCCCTCAACCACCTACCCAACTCTCTATTCGAAATACCCACGCTTCGATCAGAACCAAGACTCACCGGTATTTTGATCGATCGGGAGCTCAATCTTGAGAAGGGGGTAATGAAACGAAATAAGGCCCTAGTAACGTCTTCCTTCTAAAAGATATTCATACGACACCCCTGTCTTCCTTCAACGGTTTTTCCTTCGCTAGTAATGTGGACTTACACCAGGATTCAATGCATCCGCTTGGGTGCAAGGGATCTTATCTTATCTCCCATCCTCTGCCGTCCAGATCCATTAATCTCGCCCCCACCACTCACCCGCTTAGCTCCTTACCTTATTTCACATGACGTCATCCTTCGAACCTTCCAGAACATTCCATGATGTCACGATTACATAATCATTCTACAACATTCTCCGACCTTCCGCGCCGACCCTAAACATGGTCCGTGCGCACGTACTTACAGTATATAAGTAGTCAATCCCCCTCCTTGTATTCTCTAGTTTCAGAATTCCATTTCCTTAGCCTTGATATCACATTTTGTGACCTTGGTTATATTGTGGTCTTTTCACCCGGCAACCATGACAATAATCTATCTCAGCCCGCCTCGGTAGGAGTTTGCCATTTCGGGGGCTAAAAGGGTTGCGCTGACGCCGTTGTGTACGTACACCAGGAAAAGCCTAAGGAATCCAGTTTGTTCCAGTCCGAGAGCCGCAGCAAAGACGGCGATGACGATCTCCTTGAGGTATCTGTTCCTTCTTTCTGCCTTCGAAGGAAGTTCTCACAATGGCACAGGTCGATGTGCCATCGAGCGCACCCGCTGCTCAATTTAATTATGACGAGGTTGGTGGTTATTACGTTCTCCTTTTCCCTCCCTGTTGACACTACTGCAGCCACCGTCCCCAGAATCCTCTACCCATCCCCACGTGGACGAGGCCCCGCCGCTTGGCGCATCCCATACCATACCACAATCATCAGATGTGTTATAATACGAACATTTTCAAACTTTTTATCCTTGTCATCTTTTCTTTTCCAGTCACGTGATCTGTGCACGTGACTGTCGTAACCCTCACATGACCAGGTCTAGAACCAATGACATCATAACACGAGGTGACCTTGCCTTATTAATTTCCACTCTTCTCACACAGCCCCATTAATCTCCGTTGCTTCTTTTCTCACACTCGTGAGATCACTTAGTCTATTTATAGTAATTCCTCTCATGCATAGCATGGTTTGTGCGCAAGCCTGTAACATATATAAAGTAGTACTTTGCGACTGGCAACCCCAGTCTAATCCACTTTGTTCACCACTATAGGCATTGCCTTGGCCTCTTGGTCACTGTAGCCTGTGTTGTTCGGAAAGGACCTCCATACCCTCCTTCGTGAGCCAGGACTTGTGTAGCCTGCGAGCAGATACCTGAGCCTTGTGGAAGTGATCAGACTCTTCGGAGGTAGTTCATAACACTTGGATTAGACTGCATACACAATGCTCGGGTCCCAGAGCTAAGGGAACAAGAGGTACTACCACTTGACGGTAGCGAGACCAGCACT
Source organism: Boletus rubissimus (assembly GCA_038092795.1). Classification (NCBI taxonomy): domain Eukaryota; kingdom Fungi; phylum Basidiomycota; class Agaricomycetes; order Boletales; family Boletaceae; genus Lanmaoa; species Lanmaoa rubissima. The sequence continues at coordinate 411 of JBBPQZ010000941.1, read as the reverse complement.
TGACCCACGCTGTTTGTATACGGTCGTCCGCCGTCATAAATATGGATAACGTTGCTGTCGGGCATAGAGCACTAGCCCCCGTTGTCTGTTGAGTGCCTAACAGTCCGTGGTGGTACTACGCCGGTGTACCCAGATTCGCGTGATCACCTGTGACGTCACGTCTAACGCGGATAGTATTTCCGTACGCCGTAGCCAGGCGGATCCGGTCTCCCCCATCTTCGACTTCTCTTTACGTACTTTTCGATTCTGGATTATAATTTAGGTCGCTGCGGCCACCTCCATCATTGTATTCGGAGAAGGAGATATTACCTCCGCTCCAAGAAGTATTTCCTTAGGCAGCAAGTTTGTAGGTTGCCCAGAGTGTGGTTGGAAAAGTCCGCACAGTAAGCAACTGAAAGAAGACGCTTTCAA
>JBBPQZ010000940.1:0-11157 GCA_038092795.1 Boletus rubissimus | reverse complement strand
CAGGGTGGGTAGCTCCATTCATACACCAACACTTTGTTTATATCTGTTTGTGTTCTAGATATATTCCATAAACAATCAAAATGTGCAAAACATTGGGACAATTTTGTGAGTCACTGTATCTAATCTCTTGGCATTTTCTTGGCATTTGTAAGCAATTTGTAAGCTAGCACAGCCTAGCACAGCCACTGTAAATATCTATATAAGGAGAGCCTTTCAGGCCACAAAAAGCAGATTCTTATTTCCAAAGATTTAATCTCACAGAAATTTCTATCCTTAGAAGTTTAATCTCAAAGAGGAGTTCTCTTTTAAAGAGACTTTCTCATCCATATCAGGAGTTTCCTCCATAGGTAACCACAGAGGGCCTAGTGTAGAACAATTCCACAGCTTTAGTACTACTAGATAGTTTATTAGAAGCAAAAAACTTGTACCCAAGAAGGGACAAGTGAATTAGGACATTTTTAGGAAGAAAACTCTTCATAGGGCAACTAAAGGAAATAGATCCCCAACAACCTAGACTACTAGTGCCAAGCACATCTGCTATATCAGCTGACTAAGCCACCTAAAGGGATAAGTGCTTGTCTTGCCTGACCTAAATATTCATCTTCTTAATTGCACGATAAAGATTGAGTTACTATAACCTATCTAAGTGAACTAAGTGAAGTCTAGTCTGAATTCCAGCAAAGCCTGGAACATATATACATCTCTACAATCTTATATCTTAGCATATCTATGGATTACTGCTAACATTTTAACATTTTTGCAGCCTCTTGGAATACCAACACCAACAGGTACCAGCAAACTAACTCTTGGCAACTTTATTAAGTTTAGCCAACATATTACTTGCACAAACAAGTGCAAACAACACTGTAGTCTAGCAACCTACTGTTGTCTAGCCCAATTCTAGTGTGTGACCACTAGTAAACCACACTGCTAACCAGACTATTAGTCAAACCCATCTCAATTACTCCAGTCCATATATGTTTGTAGAGAATTGGCAAACCAACCACATATTGTCCATACTAAGTTTATCACTGAATTCATCCAGTAGATCTAGATACTGTTTTTATCTAGGAGATATTTATCCCTAGCTTATAGTGTAACATCTGTGGGTAGGCAAGCATAAATTTGAAGAACTTTGTTTTAGTTCCATTGCATTTGCCTATAAAGAAAACAGTGTATGATTGGTGCATTTTTTATACAGTTGGAAGTAATGTGGATGGATATTTGCTAGAGCTTCAGTATCCTTTAATGCAAGTTAGTACATATTGTAGAAGTAAAACCAACCATTACTGAAGTTGCATAGCAGTTGTAGATGGTGAGTGCACACAATGGAAAGCTTCAGGTAACCCACTAGATGTATCTCAAATGGCGAGCACTAGATCCAAGTTGAGAATGTGCAGACTTCATCCATTTCTATGTCCAATAGAGAAATTACTCAACCCTTCTTTGGGACAAAGTCTAGCTTGAGATCTACAGCATGATCCCAAAGCTTTTGTATCAGCATTCTAGTAGATTCTTGTTCTAAGAAGACCTTGAGGAACTTGTGATAGATTTCAGGTACCTGTTCTTTTAGCCCTTTCTCTATCATACAAAGATGAGCAGGATCTGGCCCAAAATAATTAGAAGCAAAAGAGCCAGCTCCTATGATTTTGCAATACTGAGTACAGTACTGAAATGAAATGGATTGCTGAATTCAATTGATTTCAGGAATATAGCAAAAAAGCCAATCATATCTGATGATCATCCAATGTGTTCCTAATTTAAATATATAAGTGTCTATAGTTTCATAATACCTAGCAATGTCTATGATTAGGATTACTGCATGCTGAATTTGACCAATAGCATCTTCTGATCCATCAGTGTTATGTATTTTAATCAGGTTATCAAGGGTAAAGAATAGAATATCATGATGTAAACATAGTCACGATTAATGAAAGTGTGGGTAGCATCTGAGTCCAAAAAAGCTTTAAACTTGTGACATTTCCACTGGCCATCCCATTGGCAATATATGACAGTCTCAAGTGAGAACTCTCCACTAAATGACAATGTTGTTGCATGATGCTGGAAAGTCATAACATACAAGAGGGATTTATAAATAGAAGAGATTTTTTGTTGTTTTTGCAAAGAATTAAGCATACTATTATTAAACTCTGGTACCACACTCAATTGAGATGCTCTGATAGAGGAAGTAGACAGACTATGTAATACAGAAAATAAATCAGAAATAGAAAAATTGAAATCAGAACAAGAAGAAAATTGTTTAGGCATAAAAGAACTCTCTATTTTTACATGCTGTGTCCTTTTAAAGCTTCTGCCACATGTTGCTTGGCTTCCACTTCAAATTTGTCATGGTAAAATATCTTAGCTTCATCCAAGACAAATGCTTGTATGGCCATTGCTACTACCAGTGCTGTAACCAGGAAAATGGAGAGAGGACAGGAGGCATAATGTTGGGTGGCCTGTGCCTGTGGATAAAAATTGGCACATTTGTTTTCTGCCATAAGTATATAAGTATCCTGATTGTAATCCCACATGACTTGCTGCCTTTGTTGGAGAATACAGGAAGGTCAATGATATGTGTTCTTTGAATAGTTAAGTTTGATGTGCCCTGGGAGATTACAGAGGAAGCAAGTCCTCATATCTGGTTTTGTAGGTGTAGCCTGCTGCACACCTATCTTCATGAGAGCACCACAACCTGGCTGTATGCTAGTTGCCGTAAATTGCAGATGTTGGAGGACAAGGGAATTAGAAGAAGGCAGATATTGGTATTAATCCTGAGTTCATGGAATGAAACAGGAGTTTTGCAGAGGACCATGCTCTACTGCCATTTGCTCATAGACTCTACCAACAGCTTTATAATTGGCTTTGAGATCGTCAATGCCTATTTCTAATCCAGAATGATTTAGTCTAACTCTTTTATAGATGCAGTAGTCAACTGCCTTCTTGAGGAGTATAATAGAATGGTAGTCCTCTACATTTGCCTCGTTTTGAAAAACCTCAAACCTTTGCAAGAAGAGATCTATTGGATGCTTATTTTGGCAAAGTCCTTCTAATTTCTGAAGAGACTTGTGAAAAAGTACATCAATCTAGAAATACTTCTTTATTTCTTTTTGAAGCTCGGTCTAGCTAGGCCAAGCCAAATTTCCTTTGGTGCCAATAACAACATCCTGTGCATTCTTAACTTCTATGTCCTTGTTATTGAGATATTTCTCTAAGGTAATTTGGATAAACTCATTTACCTTTCTCTTGAACTAGGACAAAACAGTGGTGTATCAGAGTTGGTTGGACTTCCACATCTATGTATCAACCCATAGCCACAACTTGACCCACCAAAGTCAGAAGGTGGATCAATCACCATCACATTTCTCAGAATCTGCAATCTTCTTGGTTACGTTGGATTTTTCCTTGTCCATATTTAGTGCGGCAAGCCTTGTGATGAGATCATCTCAATCCACTGATTTTAACATATTTAATAACAGGTTTTAGATAATGGGTAGGGCAGAGATAAGAACAAAAGTGAGGAATACCAAAGTACTCAAAGGAGAAGGAGTGGAATTCAGTTCTTTGTTTGTCATGGGAAGGCCAATAGACCTTTTGGGTATGGAATCAGGACGAAATCTTGATAATCTTCTTTCAGCTGCTTACTGTGTGGACTATTCCAACCACACACTAGGCAACCTACAAACTTGCTAATATAAAAAGTACTTCTTGGATTGGGGGTAATATCTTCTTCTCTGATAATAGATTCTAAGGTGGCTGCAGTGACCTATTATAATATTCAAAATGGAAATGCATGGAAGAACCAGAAATGCCTGGCTATGGTGACAAAAATACTATCCATGTTAGATGTGATGTTATAGGTATCATGTGAACCTGGCCATACCAGTGTAGTGACACACAAACTGCTAGACCTTAGCAGATGACGGGAGCTAGTACACTATGCCTGACAGCAACATTATTCATATTTAGACAGCAGACGACTGTATAAGATAGTGTGGGGCAAGTGCTAGTCTTATCTCTATCAAGTGGAGATATCTCTTGTTTTCTTAGCTTTGGAACCTGAGTGTTGTGTATAGAAGTCTAATCCAAGTGTTATGATCCTATCACGAATGACAGAAAACAAGACCACAAGGCTTAGTACAACTTCACAGTGTACATGACTATTGGCTTGACAATAAAGCAAAGGGTGGGGGTTTTTTCTATTGAACTCAGTTTACAAGGGCCAGATAATCCAGGCAATGACTATCAAGGTAAGCAAATGGATTAGACTAGGAATTCCAATTGCAGAGTGTTTACTTTATATATGTACTGTGAAGTGCAAAACTGTTGCAATATCTAATTCCAAACCAGGGTGCAGAGCGCTTTGCAATCAATTATGGGAATTTCACTTTGCTTTGGTGGGAACAAATAAAGTACAAATCCTTAGCTACAACTTTGTCCCCAGGGTCATGTGATTTCACTTACATACTGCAAAGATATATCCATTTCAAAACACCAATACCATTGCAACAGTTTTGCACTTTTTGCTTTCCAGGGTATATTAGTACTTGGTATAGCCTCCCTTTGACTTGATAACTGCTTTAATTATTCTAGGCATGCTCTCTATCAACTTCTGACACTCTTCAACTGCTATTCCCTCCCAATCAACCTAAACTCTCTTCCACAATTCATGAATCCCTTTAGGAGAGAATTCATGATCTGCTAGTCTTCTTTTGAGGTAACTTCAGAGGTGCTCAATGGGGTTGAGGTCAGGAGACTGTGTAGGCCACACCATAGTATGAAAATCCTGCTCCTGATGCCAACCCTTCACCTTCTTGCAAGTATGTTTGGAGTCATTGTTCTGCTGAAAGATGATGTCAGGAGGATCAAGACCATAAAACTGCAAAGAATTGAGCAGTTTATCCTTCAAAATCTGAAGGTAAAGGTCCCCATCCATCCTACCATCAATTTTGGTAGCATAGCCAACTCCCTGCCAAGTCATACAGCCCTACATCATCAAAGAACCTCCTCCAAACTTCACTATACCTTCCACTAGCCTATCACTTAGTCTTTCCCCTACCTTTTTCCACACTCACTTACACCCATCTGGCCCTAGATGATTGATTTTGGTCTCATCAGACCATACTACCTTCTTCCAGTCCTCCAGAGTCCAATCTTTATGAGCATAAGCAAAGTCTAAATAAGCCTTATAATGCTTGGCTAAAAGAAGAGGCCATTTGAACTTGACCACAGCTTTCATACCTGTCTTCCTCAACTGTCTGTACACTGTGAAGGTAGAGAGAGGCTGGTTGACTATATTGGTGAGTTCCTTGGTCACCTGAACAGTATTCTCTGCCTTTCCAGAGAAGATGAGACAAATGGCATGCTGGACATTGGCAGAGGAAAGCTTGGATGGATGACCTCCAGTAGCTTTTTGGAGCTCAGAACACTCTTTGGAGTGTAATCTGGATATGGTAGACACATTAAGACCAGTAGTGAATGCAATAGAGTGAGCAGATTAGCCAGCATCAAGTATAGTGAGGATAGTTTGTTATTGAGTAGGAGAGATGGATCTCATGATGATTGTGGTTGGAAACAAAGATGCATGTGAACTATTTTAAACTCAGACATGGTCCTAATATGTGTATGTTTGTTTGTATGACTAAACATAACCAAATAACACTTGATTTCAATATCATGAGCAAAAAGTGCAAAACTATTGCAATGGTATTGGTGTTTTGAAATAGATGTATCTTTGCAGTATGTAAGCAAAATCACATGACCCTGGGGACAACATTGTAGCTAAGGGTTTGTACTTTATTTGTTTCCACCAAAGCAAAGTGAAATTCCCATAATTGATTGTGGGGCACTTCATGCCCCAGTTTGGGGTTAGATATTGCAATGGTTTTGCACCTTACTGTAAAATAGAAAATGATGTAAGCTTAATCTCCAAACATACAAGTATCACATGCTTGGTCATTATCCCAACACAATCTGTGCTTTTAGGACAACAGATAACTATACAACACAACTAGTAAGTAGCATGTGTTCAAAAATGCTTGGTTCTGACGTACTCTGTTATTACAGGGTGAATTACAGCATTGGCAAGTAAAACAGTAATATCCTAAAATGTCTAAGAACAAGAAGACAATGCTTGCTTCCATGAGCAAGTACAAATTGCAAGAGCAGTACTTCAGCAAGTTGACAAAGATACTGTGAACAAACAAGAACAACAATTCTAAACCACTGAAGGAATAGTTGGGACATTTTCACACCTCACCTACTAATCATTATCATATTGTAAAGGTCTCAAGGGACAAGTTTGATCTCAGTGTATGGTTGAACAAATGAGCTGGGAATCATGCTATCAAGATAAATTATATTATGTCAAGTTGGAGTGCTGATCATTCATTGTGGATTAGAATTTTCAAAGTCATTTAAAGAACCATATCCTGGCCTGCTTGCAGAACCTGCAATATATAGCAGATGATTTATAATTTTGAGATGAAGATCATGACTTGGTGGCAATCATGAAGAACGAGATCTTTGAACACAAAGTACTATATATCAACTACATAATGTATGATCTACAGTGGAAATAAGATAGTGTCACATTGTGAACACATGCAGATATTATGGTCCTTTCTCAGAAGACAGACAAACAGCAGCATCCATATTGGTATATCCATATACTATGTATTTTATAGGTTAATGTTTGCTACTATGGAGATTGTACAGCTGGTGAGGAGATTCATCAATTCAACGTTTTATTTGTGCATTGGTTTGATCATAATTCTAACTTACTATCAGGGTTCAGGGTGCAGCCACTGCCCAAGGTTGGATTTCTACATGAAGATGATCCAGACACATTCAGGTTTCTGAATCCAGATCACATCATTCATGGGGTGCATCTAATCCTGTCATTTGGAAATGGTTTCACTGAAGAACTCCTTGGTCCATCATTTGCCCATCCCATAAAAAACAATGACAAATATTGGTGTCTATTTGATGTGAACATGTAAATTCAATACTACCTTTAACAGATCCTGATGTGTTTATGCTAACTGTACTATTAGATTCACTGACCATGACATGTTCATGCAGTTTTGTGGCAGTGGAATTGGACATGTTACCCTATGATATTGGGATGCATTCCTATATGCAGATGGTCACAATAAAAAGAGGGGTTTAGAGAGAAACATGGATGGAAAAGGTGATTATGATGCTGGTGGGAATATTTTCAATAGTGAAAAGGGTGAAAAGGGCCACAAAAGTGGCAATGAGAGCATCAGCAGTGGTAACAACAGCAATGACAACAGCAATGGTGACAGTGACAATGACAGCAACAACAACAATAACAACAACAAGATAGATTCAGATGATGGAAGAGGTGCCATGGATGATGAGGATGAAGATATGATTGTTGCCAATGAGGATGAAAAGTTAAATAACAATTAGTGTTTTAAAGTCCAGTTCAGTCTAGTTTTTTTATACTCAAATAAGGCAACTGGATGGAAGCTGGTCCAAGTAAGCTCTAAAAACCCTTGGACTGGCAACTGGCCTGAAAAAAACCAGTCCTAAATCATCCTACATGGCAACTAGACTGGTTGCAACTGGTTGCAACCAAGACTGGTCTGCCACATTGTATTCCATAGGAATTACACTTAGGGGTGGCTATATTAAAGTTAGAATGGACTCCTGGCTATATTTAGACCCAATAATCATGTAATCCTGCCTATAAACAGCTGAGATATGACCATTTTCGCATCACATGTCATTTTTGAAGATCATAATTGTGTATGTTGGTCATATATGGCTTAAATAAATTCCAAAAAATATGGAAAATTCACTGAAATTTACCAAATATGATAATATACATAGAGGGTGGTGGTACACTGGTTGCAACCAGTTGTCCAAAGTCTTCTGGATCCAGGCAACTGCAACTGCAACTAGTTGGCAACTGGTGCAACTGGCAACTGCAGTCTAGTTATAATCAGTTGTGGTCCAGTCCAGTTGCCAGTTGCTGCACCAGTTGCCAACTGGACTTTAAAACACCAATGGCAATATGTTGGTTCAAGAGGGATATGGAGTGCTGTAATTGATCACATTATGTAACCCAATTATCACTTGCTATGCTTTATTATATGCAAGACAACTCAGGTTGACTTGGTTATAATCTCAACAAAATCTGTATTGGAAGAATATCTACTACAACATTAACATTGTGACAAGGTGTAACTTGGTATAAGGTGAATGGTCAATGTGATGATATTATCCAGCATCACATCAACCACTGTTACAGCCACACCACATTGCCATCCCATGTTACATTTGTGCAAGTTTGCTGATGCAGCTGGCATGTTGTGGCACCATGCTTATTCTCACTACTTGCCCATACTTATTGTCATAACATGCATTTATTATTGCTTAGATAAGTCAAAAACAAACAGAACAAGCTAAGAACAAGCTGAGAATAAATATGATTCAAAAGATAAGACCTACTACATCAGCAAATTAGAGTGTTGCTTTATTCATGCTTATTAAACTTATTTGCCTCCAAGAACTTTGTCCTGAATGTAACTTCAAATTAGAAAAATAAGGATCATACAAGCTTATCCTTTCTCTTGAATTGCACTTATTTTTCTTGTTGCACAGTAGAAAAGGAGAAGAAGTTGGCCTCAATTAATTGCACCATGCTGTCTATTGCAGGAATAAAAAGCAGAAAAAAAAATAGTACACCAAGCATGAGCAACTAGGGATTTGAAAAGCAACAAAAAGTAGTAAAAAAGAATGATATTACCTAGTGTTATGGTACAATGTAGAAATGGTGAGTTTATGTGTCTATTGGCGAAGTAGTTTGGATAAGAGGGGAATGTGACCAGCAGTACTAACAGGCAATGTGAAGACTGCAAAAATCGTGTTCTAAGAAGTGCAATCATTGTTAGTGACTTAGAATTGATATGGGTAATAAAGAGTGTTATAAAGAAGAGTGTGTGAATCAATACTGTTGGAGTTCTTGGTTACATTAAGGCAATCCACTTTGGTACTGGAGATCTTGAGGTTCTAACAGTGCTGGACTTCTGTGATGATTGAGTAGATAAAATTTGGGCCCCTTCTGTCCACTAAAAACTTATAATTAGCTGTTCCCTCACTCCAATTTGATGCTGAGAACTGAAATAGAATCAATAACTCTTGCCTGGTCACCTTATTCAACATCTTTGATAGCTTGACTTTCATCTTGCCATCGAGAGTGTCCATCATCTTCAACAATACCTATTCAATGTCAATGATGTCATTGTGGATAAATTCAACAGCATGCTTGAGCTGTGGTTGAATTAGTAATGTTGAGCGAGTGCTAGAGGCTTGTACATTACTGCTGCAGATGCAATGGCAACCACACCATCTCCATTCTTTCCTGGTGTAAGCTATTTTATGTCCTGCCCTTTTACCTTAACAAAGCTAGCAATATTACTCAAGTAAGTAGTGGCAATGAGCTCATATAAAAACAGTGCTTTGAATCAGCCTTCCACAATGGATTGGACACTTGAATTAGGATTTTTGTTCAGAAAGTGAAAGAACTGGTGGAGCTTGTGAAGATACGAAAAGGATCGGAAACTGGAGCGCACGGCTAGACAAACAGTCTCAGTTGCATGTGGTAGAATGGACTAACATTGGTAGTTACCTAGACAAACAGTCTATGTATATGGTAAGCAATTAGTTGGGTATGGTAAGGAAATAGCTCACCTCAGTTGCATACAATAAAACAGACTGAGGTAGCGGTTGTTAAGCAAGAAGCTATATACTCTTGACTATAAGTACTCGAGTGTATAAAGGTATCATATGAAATGAAGGGTTGAGATAATAGAGAACATAGGCAAGTAGGTACGAAAATGTAGAGCACATGATAAAACGATAGGTGAGAATGTATTTGGATCTGTAGAATGGTGACTAACGGAGCCAATGAGTGGCTACGCGCATGCTTGCTAGTTCTGACAAAGCTTGGCTGCCTCATCTTAACTAATCTTGTCATCAGGTAATTTAGCAAAGTAGCTGATCATTAGGGCAAGTGCAGTAGAGCCAAAGCTACTCTATTACTCTAATATATGTTGAAGGGCCTACAGAGTAAGATAACATGTATCTATGCATAAAGAAAAAAAGAAAGAAAACATACCACAGCATACACAGAGTTATTAGTAGTCACATGGTACTTGATCTTGGGGTAAACAGCATTGAAAATGACTTGCAAGGCAATAGCAAAGGCCTCATTAGATATAACCCAGATATTGGACTGGAACCCACACCAAAGTGTCAAAGTTCTGATGACCCCATAGGATCAGCAATGGTCACTAGGGATGAATAGATCCTTTGTAGTATACTCACTATATTTTTTGATGCTCTCAATTATATACCTGGCAGTGTTATCCTGGAGGTCACCATGCTGTACACCACCTATTGTGGAATTGCCTGTGGTAAAGGCTGAATCTGTCTTCTAAGGGACTGGTGGCTTGTTTTTCATTCTTGACTGTTGGTGGAGAAGTAGTGGTCATAATTCCAATGAACAACTATTCTTTTCATTAGCACCAGTCATGTACAGTGACTCCAAAAACCCTTTCTATATTGGCCCTAATTGCAGTGCACAAAGTGTACTGCCAAACAGCATGGAAATCTTGCTTAGATTTGATGGAGTTATAAATAGTACATGCTCTTGGCTATAATAGTGCTCCCTAGGTCATGTGATTTGGTCCACAGGCCATGAAAATATGGTCAATTTCAAACAGCAATACCATGAAAAGAGTTTTTGAGCTTTTGAACTAATAACTAGAATCTTAGTCAAATCATAAAATAGTTGCTATTGTTTGGCTGTATAAACAAAAATATACATATAAATAGTATGTCTGAGTTTAAAAAAGTTCACACACTTCTTTATTCCCACCATAGCTTCCTTATTTACTTCAAAAAATATTTATAGGCTATAAGTTTTCTTTTGAGAATATCCAAGGCCTGTTCTATAGTGTTAGGGTCAGGAGATTGTGCAGGCCATACTACAGCCATACATTCTTGCTCTTTTAGCCAGTCCTCAACCTTTTTGCAGATATTTTTGCAGTCAGTATCTTGTTAAAAAATAACATATAAAGAATTGAAATTAATATAGTGAAGGAATTCTTAAAGTTCATCCTT
>JBBPQZ010000939.1:0-11163 GCA_038092795.1 Boletus rubissimus | reverse complement strand
GGCCAGCATTCGGATGAAGTCCTCTTGTACAGTGTTGAGTATTTGTTTCTTTCGATCGTCGAGGGGTGGTGGGTCCTTGCCACGACTCGAGGTCGATCTGGACGGCGGTTTCGAAGGTTTCGCAAAGGAAGATGCTTCTGACAATCGCGAAACGGCGCGTGCGGCTGACCATACGAGGAGTTGGCGCGCACGCTGTGGTTCGGGGAGATCGCAATCGATGTGTTTGTAAAAACTCGAATCGTTAACAGATGCGTGCGGTTGAGCTATACAGAACAAAAATTAGGGCCAATTAGAAAAGGAAACCGTAATCCAAGACGAACAAAGCATATTGGAGAGAGACGCACAAATAACGCCAGTATTCTCAAAGCTGGTACTTATACGCTTACCACGCATGCTCATCGAAGTTCGTCGGGAATGTGAGGGTGTCTGCGTTTGTGGTGTGCGGGGAATGGAAGGACCTTCACGCATCAGTTTGTTGCGCTCGATCCGAGGGGTTTCGCTTTCGGGGAGTGGTTGTAGGGTATCTGGTGGGCGTCGCTTAGAAGGGGTAGTTGCTGCAGTATGAAGTTGGATGGATGGATGGGCTGCTTCCTTTGCGCGTGATCGACTGCGTAGATGATCTGTCTCGGACTCCATTTGACGTATATCTTCGTCTAACTCAGGTTCCTCACGCGTTGTGGCGAGCACATCGCGCGATTTGGCACTTGTAGCAGCACGAGAGGATTCCGCTCTAAACTTCTTTGACGGAGGTTTCGACGGCCCAGGTGCGATGGAATTAGATGTTGAGGGTAATGGTTGTGAATGGGAAGTCGGGAGACGGGAAGGGGGGAAGGATGTTACCGTGGGTAAAGGTTGCGACGAAGGATGATTAAGAGGCGATGCGGCGCGTTGTATAGGTGCACGAACGATGATAAGACCCCCCGGTTGTTCCTCCCCGATGTCTGGATGCGAACTGTTAGTACTTCACATGACAGCCGAGGATCTCTGCCCACGTTTCCGTTTGGACGCGCCCGCGTTTGCCTGCAGCATGCTTGATGGTAAGTATACCACAACGTCGTGAAGTACGCCTACCTCTTTCTTCATCCTCTTTGTCGCCGCCGCCAGTAAAGGGTTTGAATCGTCTGGTAGTTTCCGTTTCGCGACTAGTTTGGGGTCAACTGGTACCATTGGATCTTCTAGTCCGCCTGTCGTGTGTGTTCGTGTCCCGTTCATTGACCGTCGTGTGTTATCTTCATCAATAGAATGGTCCGTGCGCGATATAGACTAAATCTCTGAGCACGTCGTCGGACTCGGCGTCGGTGTCGGCGGCAACGGTGAACGGCAGAGTTGAATGACTGTGGCGGAGTTTGAATATTCAAGTCCCACTGATCAACGAAGACGCGTCGCGTTAAATTAGTGTCACGTTATGTCACGTCACGTCCCCTATCGCTGGTCCTTTGTCGGCCGAGCTCCAAAGATACCGGTCCCAACCCTCACAATATCACTCCCACCTTTCAGTGCAGCCTCAAAATCGCTTGACATACCCATACTCAACAGAAGCCTCCCATCTACACCCCATTCACCGCCCGATGATGGATCTTGTCGCAAAACTTCCTCCAAGAAATCTTGTGTGCGCTTCAGGGTCTCAAAGTCCTCGTTTGGCCGCTCATCCGAGGCAAGAGTTTCTGTGAGTGAGCCAATAGTCATGAGACCATGCAGGTGCAGCCTTGGACAGCTCGTGATGATATGCTGCGCAAGTTGTAAGAGTTCGGAACCCGGAGCAGACTCTACCGATGTAAGGGCAGGTAGCCCAGACTTCGCCTCTTCCCCTGAGGTATTCACTTGCAGCAAGACATTGAGTGGCGTCGTCCTTTCGGGCGGCAGGGATTTGTTCAAGGCACTAGCTGCCTTTGTAGAGGTTACAGTCTGGATGGCATAGATATTTGGTATCACTGATGTCCGAGTAGGGTCGAGTACGAATACATGACGCAAGATCAGAATACGTACTCGCCAGTATCTTTGACTTGTTGGACTGCAAAGTGCCGATAAAGTGCCATCGGATGTCATCCGGGAGCTAAACACAACCAGATCAGATCAACCTAACACCAGTGAAGGACAAGACGCACTTGCTGAGCTTTCTCTTCCAACTCGTTTACATAATTTTCGCCGAAATCGCGTTGTCCGCACTCATAGCAGGCGAGGATATCAGAGGCAGGCTTATACTTGGACACTGCAACGAGGGTGGTATTCGAGGAATGGGAAGAAGCCTGGCGCACACGTTCTCGTATCTCTGACAGAGATTGAGAAATTTCCTTGAAGCGCTCGGGTGGGGCTTTCGAAATGGCCGTGGAAGTCATGCGTGGACAAGCGACTGCCGATCGGAACGTTTTCAGAAAGTTCATTGGCAGAAAGTCTTCATTCAAGACTTGCCAAGTTGTTACCACGTGACATGATTTCCCACCTTGGAAGTAGCACCGTGTGGTTTTGTATTCGACCTCCTAATTCCTTCACTCGAACCATGCTGTCGCTGAACGGTGTCTCTGCGTGGGTTGAGGTCGACGGCAAGGAACTCGAGCAGTATGGCGTCCAGGAGGATCTTGATCAAAGCCGGGTTACTTGCTGGATTCCGACACAAGCTGATAAGGTAGAGTGACTAAATGAAGGCCATGTCGTTCCTTACCTCCAGTAAACCTTAGGGCTTTTCCGTCGTATTCAGAGACAATGCGGCACATAGGCAGTATTCGCTTGCCTCTTCCCTCCAGCTCGATGGGTCGTCTGTCAGTGGCAAATGCCTTTACCCACCAGCCAGGACTGGAGATTTTCCAAACTCCGTGACAAACCGCACGGTAGTTCAAATGGATCAAGTACTATCTGCGACATCTTCACGTCCTTTCATGTTTTCGAAGCTAGAGCTTACCGGTATTCTATCTAATACTATAAAGTAACTTGCATTAGCGCTCACACGTCAGCAGATGAAGACGAGTACTTGAATCAGGCCTCAACACGCTTGGGCGAGATACGGATCTGTATATACAGAGTTCAATCGCTGGAATCAGTCTTATTTCAACCTGGCTCGAGTGTACCCGGCCATGGCAAGGTTCACGAGCGCTCAAAGAAGGCTGTCACGCACTGTGTCTCGTGCGTCAAATGCATCGTTTTGTCAACGGCATCTAACACAGGAAACCATCAGATACGGGCAGGAAGTGAAAACGGCGACACGGTATAGTTGCCGTGTAAGGTATCTGGATGGCAGCACCCCACTCGCTACATTTATCTTCAATTACAGAGATTTTGGTCAGTTTATCTATCCCTTGCGTATGAAATTGCGCTCAATATTGCTTACAGGTCTTTTACAAGCTAATGGCATAATTCCCAAGCCACCACCAGCCATGAGAAAGGCAGCTGTTTCTGAGGAAATTCTTGACTTAACTACCAGCGCTGACGTCAAATCAGAACCCATCGGTGAGGAAATCGAAATTGTCGACGACGCTACTCAGAGAAGGACGTCAGTCTTCCTGTCGAAGAGATCGAATCTGGGCCGCGGGGGCGAAGAACGACCTGCCAAGAGGATCAAGCAAGAGAAGAAATTTATTCCTGTGGGCGAAGTCATTGACTTAACTTGAGGTGGGACAAGTTTTTCACGTACCTACCGACCCATACTTTATTTTGGTATGCTCGTATGCAAGCGTCTTTTATTATTTCTCCACATGTCCGTCAGTATTGGAACACCTTTGTTGCCGTGATATTAAAGCCTCTTTAGCTCCAACCTACTTACCAGCACATTCTCTAGTTGTCCTTGCATACCTACAATCTCATTGGCCCTTTCATTGGTCAGTCAACATGAATAACAATATTTACAATGTTGCACGAAGCTGTACTCACTTGGTATCCATAGTTCATCGATACAAGGGAAATCCAAAAACATCGATGAAGAGCAAGCTGTCGCTTAAATAACAAGCATGGGGATATTGACGTCAGCCAACCGTGTCGCTACAGCGCCCTTTTTTCGGCACCCACTTTCTGGTACGTCAATAACATTGCTGCCCTTCCTGAATCACAACATACTGTACGAGAGAATAGGGGGAATGGCGATGCGGATATGGCGGTGCAAACTTGAGGTGAGGCACTGACTACGATTATGCAGGGTCCGGTGATATGATCTGATCGGGCGACGCCCTCTAACAACGCGAATGCATACAGCGGCTATGACATATTAGCTATCCTGTCGTGGATAACAACCAGGCGGGTGTCGACTTTAGGTACAATAATGCGATAAACTGCTATTGACGTGGTAACTTATCCAATGGACGTAGGTTCTGACTCCACTCACCTCGTACTCTCAAGCCGACACAATGAGATCGGAAACGTTCAGTAAAGGGGGGACTCGGATTGATCATCGAACGGGGGCTTACCACAACAGCCGAGGGTATGCCACGAATGGATGACGGGCTGTCTTCGGCTGACGTTTCATGACACGGGAAGCTCGGGAGATACACATGAACATGGTGAGATCCGAACAATGACGGATACGCAGGCCATTAGGATTCGCCCGACCGGGATACGCAGTCCAGTAGGATTCACCCGGTCGGGCGAATCGCTTCCATATGCGACACCACCCTAGTTTTTAGCACGTGCACGCCTCCCGATGAGCAAGTTTGGGCTCCTGCACGAAGTACGGCCACCGGTTCTCTCCTTCGGGAAGATTCTTTCGGAAAATGAAAGCCAGAAGACTACCGTCTGTCACCGTCATAGTAGTCCCACCTGTCCCGTCAGGATATTGATAATCGGTTTCCGAATTGTTTGCATGCCATGTTGTAGGTCAGCTTGAACATGAAGAATGACGTACCAAGTAAGGTGCAGATGGTCGACCATCGTGATCCGGATATGCCATGGACGTCAGCACGGCAGCTCTCTGCAAATAGTACTACTTGGGGATGCATGATCCTCGTAGGGCGGATTGTGCCACTGTCAGTGCTTCCGGGTTGATCGGCTGCCGCGCGGTCCGTCCACGCCACAGCGAGCGACATGCACGTTTGACGTGATGTTCACTCGCTCTTCTCTTCCTTCACCGCAGGTCGATTCTACAAGCCCAACAACATTCGACGGAGCTGCATGGCAGGTGCGGCATAATCCCAAGGAGAAATGTGAGTATCACCAGCGTGTTCATGGTAAACTTGACGTGGTATCGTTCAGTAGCCATCAGTTGTGCATGAGGACAGATCGATATGTTCAAACTACAGCCGCCAGTCGAATGATGCCAGTAACACACACGAAATCCATAGAATCCATAGGAATCACTCACTGTTGATCGACTCGCACTTTCCAATTCAGCGGAGAACCAGTGTGGAGGGCCATCTAGGGGGAGGTCGCACTGCGCTCTACCATCACAATTCGAGCCAAACTTGGCTGTACAAGTCGTGAATGGTCGATTGGTAGTGAACGGGAGGTAGCGGTGACAAGTTTGATTCATAGGTGTGCGCTAAAACCCTCGGACTCGTCTCCCAAACGTTTGAAACTCATTTAGTGAGCTCACGTGTTACGGCGTTGCTCTAGCGGTCAATATTCAATTTTGTGTAAGACCACCATATGCGACAACGTGTCTGTCATGATCCATTAGAGCCCGCCTACCTCAAACCTTTGTCAAGGCAAACATTTTGCGAACTACTGCCTGCACAAGCGATATACGACGGCTCCCTTGATGTCAATGATCGCGCCAGGGACTCTGTACGTCACTGCTACACGATAGGGAACCATGAAACCTTCATGTCAAATAATTTGGGCTGTACGGGGCAGATTCAGATACTCCAGATACACCCAAACAGGTCGCATTCGAAACGTGACCGGCCAGAACTGTATAATATGCGCGATTTCTGCTACTACTACACCCTCACGTAGCTGAACGATGTCGTTGCGCATAAACACCAACGTCCCGCCCGTCTTCAGTCGAGTCAACCACTCTGTAGCTGATGGCGACCATCACAATTCCGCTGGCCGGAAATTCTGTTCGCCTCGCACGTCTCCTTTCCGATGCAAACAGACACCTCGTGGCTCCCGCAAGGGGCACACGTTTGCCTCCATCACAAACACCGAGCTCCACCAAGCTTCTCCGACATGGCAACCGGCCAATCAAAACGCGGGTGGTGAGTCGCCATAATATCTCACATTATTTTTAGTCCAGCAAGACTAAAAACCACACTTTTGATTTCATTCTTGGTATCTGCGTTCGTGGTTGACAAATTTCATGTCAGAATCACCTCGCGGCCGTAGCATAAGCCTTTTTTCTCCTCGCTCCACAGTCCAAAACAACCTGAATTGCCAAGTCGAATCTCTTTTATCCTACAATGCGGAAACTCCGCATTCTCCCCGTGGCAATTTATCTGGGCGCAGACCACATAACGAGACTTTCGACTCAGCGTTCTTGTCGATGTCTGCTACTTTTCCGACGTCATCTCTCTCGCACAACGCCCTCGACATGCTACTTAAGGCCGAGGCTACTCCAGACCCCAGCGCACCCACCCAGGAATCCACCAGCGACAGTCAAGGTGCAATGTCTACCCTAGATGTGCCGAACAACTCTCTCAGCAGGCACTCTTCGCGCTCCTCGGCTAGAAATCAGCGCATTAGGTCAGGCGAACCAAAATGGGATAAAAGCCGTTTGACTTGTGCGTCGCCCTGCCCACCGATCGCTTCCTCTACCACTCCGTCTAGTAGCGCTAGCTCTACATGCAGCGTTATTTCGACATGTAGCGTCAATTCCACAGATAGCAGCACTACGGCTAGCTTACTCACGCCGTCGCCGACGGATCGCTTGAGGCGTTCACCTCCACCAGACTCCTGCCCTCCCATGGTTGTGCAGAGCACGACGACAAATCACATCCTCTCCGTCACTCTCCCACGTGTTATTCAACCAGAGATGGTCACTGTGGCAGCCAAGAAAGGAGATAGGTTGGATGTGGTTGCGGACGCTTGGCATATGGAGCGTGATTGTGAGTCAAGAACTTTGCTTGATTGATGACCCCATTCATTAACCCACGCACAGGTCACTATGAGTGGCAAATTCGTTTTACAGTTGGAGATGTCGACATGTCGACAGTGCGCGCGCGGTTCGGACAAGATGGAAAGCTTACCATTGAAGTCCAAAGACGAGTCCCTGGGCAGAGCTGTACCCCCAGGCTTGGAATGGGGTTCAGATACCGGTATTACTAGTGGGTCCGTCGCCCCGGACCTACTACTTCATATCTGGTGTGCCCGGCCTCCACCCCCGAGCGCATTTGTCTCTTTGCGCTTTCATCTCTAGTGTTATAGTGTATTAGTGTTTGTAATTGTAGGTAGAATCATACCCAAAAAAACCGACATCCCCCAAGCCTTTCTCACGCTGGTTTCCTCATGCTCCATCCTCGCGTTCTATGTATTCGCTCGCTCTTGTGTTTTCCGCATTCGCCACTTTGCATATTTTTGTACCCCCACATTGCAGCCCGTATCCTTGCATCGTAATATGATCCATCACCACGATGAAAACGCTTGGGAGTTGATCCCATCACCCTGACCAATTCGTCTAATACAACATACCAACAAGATCAGGACCGGCCTCCACGCATTATCACTTCCTAAACTTGGTTTTTTCAGCGCGGAGAATAGCTAGCAATGTCGGCGGGTGCGTCATGCAAAGTTCTGACAACAGTACATATGATCGGCGCCCTGAAGTGTACTGCACGTCCTATTATCCCTTCCGAGCGGTAGATTGCCACCTGCCGATGTAGTACTCCGATGCGAAGATCGAGTGCTACTGTTTCAGGCGTTACTACCAATTCATAGTTCGATCAACCCGTAACGCATCGACGAGATGATCACAGCGTTTGTGTTCTAACTTTACTGTGGAACCAGCGCACCGGCGTGTACTTCTCGATGCTACTGACTCGGACTTTATGTGAGCAAAAGTGCTATCTCCAGGTTGAAATGTCGTTGCTGGTGCGTAGAATAAAGTCGAACTTCCTTCGTTTGACCTTTTTTCCAGTCAACGTCAGCTGAACGTTGTGCATTCCTCAGGTTATCGACAATGGGTAATATTTATTCTGTCTAGGGCAGGGCCAAGGTCCCCTCCATAACGCCCCGTCCCTGGTGTGACTTAACCTGTCGAACAGATTTGACAGGATACACACGCCCCCGAAATGGTCCAGGGGCATCCCCACTTTTGCTTCCTTCCTGCTATGCACCATCACGTTGCAGCGACGTCTCTTTAACAACTACTCGAGACCCTTGGTACCACTCCGGTTTACTGGGTAAACCCATACGGCCTAGCGATTTTCTGTGAGGATTTAAATACCAGTAAATGCCGCGCTTGTTACTGATCGTGCCAATTACACCGTTTGCAAGTTGCCAAGTTCTATGAATCCTCGCTCACGGACGACAGGATCGTGGACCTTCTTGCTGTGCGTGCCGAGAGTCCAGCCCTGGTCGTTGAAGCGGATGATGTTATCCTTTTTTGGTTCTCTAATCTGCATTAACTACGACACCGCCCGTTTCGTTTTCTTGGACCACTCGATCTCGAAGTCTATGCAGCCCTTGACAAGCTCTGATTTCAGGCCCTACTGCGACTCATTTACGCGACTCAACTTTGGAAGCAACCGAAAACAGACACCGACCTGGATTTCAAATAGGCATCTTCCATACGTATGTGCCATGTGCGTAAAGCCACTTTTTTGAGATAGGTCGCGAACATTTGTCTAATTCATATAAGCCGGGAGTCCAGACTCACACAGACGATTGATCAATCCAAGGGCCAACATGAGCACATCGAGGGTTCCTGTCAGTCGGTTAGAGTTCACTGATCTGTCGATAGACTCACCCTCGAATCAGTTCTAGACTTCAATTGGCATTAACTGATGGCTGGTTGAGTTACGGTCAATCCTCGGTGAGCATTCCACCCATTCGATCGTCGGTGGCAATCATTGGCTCCATTTCTTACCGACTTCCCTCCGTTCCAGAATTTACCTAGCACGGAGTTTAATAACGATTGCTAGGTTTGTTTCGTTTGTCAATTACTTCGGCTGACAATCAAGAGTAGCTCGACAATTCAAGATTCATTTGTATAAATACATGCCTCGAAACCCACATTCGTAAGAATGCTAACTGAAATATGACTAGCTCTCGACACAGGCTTGCAGACGGCATCTTTACTAATCATACACACACAGTCGAAATTGAGGTGGCCTCAAAGCGCTTGCCCTACACCGTCTCCTGAGGGTGGGCGACGAGCTTTATTCCGCTGATTTTCCCAGCCTTCATTCGCTCGAGGCCATCCGGAATTCCACCAAGTCCATTTGGCAAGACTTCGAAATTGTTAGGCTCAAACACACTGGTTAGTTTCTTACTTGCCCGATTGGGGTTTGCATACCTTGATAACACCATTTTGCAACCACTTTCCCAGAACGTTCCAAGATTCGCGGCACATGGACTGGTTAGGCTGCGCATGGGGATTGCCGTATGTCGCGATAACGGAACGGCCCTCCCTCTCTTCCTCCTTGATGACAGGTTGGAGGGTCAGAACAAGCGTTCCACCCCGAGCGACAGTGGACCAGGCCGTCTGCTGTGTCTCCGGCAAAGCGATGACATCATAAACGACCCCGATAGGTCGCTGAGTAATTTCCTGCAAGGCCGCCGTGAACTGTTTTCCAGTGAGACGCCTATCGATGACGTCTGTGGCCCCAAGGGCTTTGAGTTCGTCCTGATGAGTGAGACTTGCGGTTGTAATGATAGGAGAGAATCCAGACACCCTAGCGAGCTGGATAGCTGCGAAAGATAGTAAAGTATTCATGGGCTCTCACCTGTTCACTCACCATACATGCCAACAGACGAAGAGCCGCCCATGATCAAAATAGGATTATCGGCATATTTACCTTGACCACCTTCAGCCCAAGGCGGAGTGAGTCCGGCACCGAGCTGGTCGGAATACAGGCCAACTGAGGCAGTGTCAAAACCTAGCGGAACAGTAGCCGAGTTATCAAAGTCCAAGTTAGGAGGGATCTGCGGAATGTTGACGTCATAGGTATGTCGCTGTACACTCGCCCACCTTTGCAGTATAGTCGGCGACGGCGACCGCATACTGCTGGTAGCTGGACTGATCATTGGAGAAGTCCCCGTGCGAGAAACTACGAAAGGGGTTACTGCAAAAGATGTGTCGGATCCCAGTTAATACATTGGACGTACACTTTGTCGCCTTTAGCATAATCTTGAACGCCCTCGCCCACGCCTTCGACGACGCCCGCCATGTCAACGCCCAGGACGGCGGGGTACTGTGCAACGAACACCCCTGTCTGCTGGATCTTGTAGTCGATGGGATTGAGGGCGGCAGTGTGGATCTTGACGAGGAGCTGGCTCTTTCCGGGCCTTGGGACATCACGCTCATGGATCACAAACCTTCCCTGCTTTGATTCCAAGTACAAGGCTTTCTGTTTCTGAGACGACATGATGGTGGAGAGTGTATAAGTTAGGTCGAGTTAGGGGGTATCTTTTTGTGTTTATGCTACATCATATGTTTATTATTTACTGATTGGCCACCCCCCGAATTCCATATCCGCCCGTTGATCTGGATCATGTCGAGCCATGACGAAAGCACGCAGAAATCGAGTTGCCATTCCGAGTCGAATGTATCGCATCGATGGTGTCCTCCTGAGGTCTTTGATTACGTGAGGAATTGCAGGTGACATCATCGCACAGTCGCTGAACAAGAAAAATAAGATAAGATTTCTATCCGAAACAAACATGCACGACTAAGCGTCTTCTACCTTTCAGTTTCTTGTGGGTGGACAACTAGCTTCACACCGTCGATTTGTCCTCCGCCAAACCTTTCAATTCCGGACCCGATTCCTTTCAGTCCTCCCGAAATCACTTCGACTTGGTTTGGCTGGCACGACGACCTCTTGTCAGCATCCAACCTCTCCAAAGGGATCAATTATACTTACTCGTATGTCCCCCTTCTCGAGCCATCGGTTGAGGTGCATCCATAACTGTCTCCCCGTCTCCCAGTTCTCCTCCAGGTGCGGGTTTCCGTTGGTAAGGACAATTTCTCGGCGATCGCCGGGATGTCTGTCGATCACGGAAGGGAGCGTCACGACAAGCCGTCCTTGCGGTCCAAGCAATGCCCATGCTCCTTCTTGTGTCTCCCTGATGGAAACCGTATCGTAT
>JBBPQZ010000938.1:0-11177 GCA_038092795.1 Boletus rubissimus | reverse complement strand
AGTGGGAGGAGATATCAGTTGAAGTGTGTCAGGGATTGATTGAAAGCATGCCTAGGAGGGTTGAGGCAGTGCTTAATGCCAAAGAGGGTTATATCAAGTACTAATATTTGTCAAATACCCTAATGATTATCAAAAGGTGCAAAACTATTATAATGGTGTCTCTGGATTAAAACAGCCATATCTTCATGCCCTGTCACCCAAATCACATGATCCAGGGACCATATTTGTAGCCAATGGGTAGTAGCTCCCATGCCCCCACCAACTCTAAGCAACATTCTCACACCTTCCAATACTACACCATGTATACTCCAAAAGTACCAAATATTGTAATAGTTTTGCACCTCACTGTATGTGGGAATTGACTGTACTACATGATTAAGTAAGCAGTGACTGTACTACCACACTCCATTTGATATCCATATACTCAATTGATAACTTCAAAACATATATCATGAATCTTGAAGCTCAACTTATGCATCAGCCTTCTAGAAAAAGATTTATTCTTTTGATCATGCTAATAGCTGCACAAGCTGCATGCCTTTACCAAAGAGTCTTTCTTACTTCAACTCCCACATTCCACATCATACCTCAATCTTGACTGGGGAAAATTAAATCATTGAACTTCTTGAAGGTCACCCAGATTGCATTTGTATAAATCTTGGTATTAGCCATGAGGTCTTCAATGCACTTGTTCAATGCTTGGCTCATCATGGCTTCACTAAACCTTGTCATGGCATCTCTGTTGAAGAACAGCTAGGAACATTTCTATACACTTGTGTTGTAGGTCTTAGCTCACACCTGGTTGCTAAAAGATTTCAACACTCTCCAAGTACCATTACAAAGTAAGGAGCTATTTACCATGATATTCATAGATATTTCAAGAAGATGACTGTATTTTTTTCATCCCATACCTTCTATACATCTTAAATCAAGCTGCCAACATTTGCCTCTTCAATTCCTAATGTCATCTTTACCAATCCCCATTTCTGTGCATTTGTCATATTCTAAATTTTGTACAAGTCCAACTCCAGCAACTCCAGCACTCTACTTGCCAACTCTAGACCTATATTGTGTATATCACAACTCTGGACCTCTAGAGTTTTCTTTCCATCTCATATATCCTGTATAGTGTATTTTCAATATCTCAGTATCTCCATTCATCCTGTACCCTGACTTCTCTAACTTCCCTGATTCCATTGTAATTATCTGTTGACTCTTTGGCTATATTCCTCTGTTTTGTTACTTGCCCTTGAAAATACTTCTCTCCTTGAAAATACTATTATCTTCCAAAATACTTAGATTCTTGAACTTTGCTACTCCATCTTCCATTTGTATCCCATATATAAAGTTCTACTGATAGAGCTTGTACTTTAGTTTGAATATCACCTTAAACTCACTTCACTTCTGTTGATCTTTGTCCAGGTCTTCATAACTCCTCTCCGACCCATCTCTAACTGACTTCAGATTGTCTCTAACTCTTAGTTTCCCTCTGATCATCTCTGACTGTTTCTTAAATCTGGGATGCCAGACTTTGACAAGAGTGTATCACATACAGTGAAGCCAAAGTTCCATTTTTCCTCAGATCTAACTTTGGAGTTCTAGAGTTCATATTGAAGTTAAATGAGTCTCAACAGTATTCCAATATTGTGTTGGTGCAATTTTTCTGTGATTTTCATCTAAGTGTTTGGTATAAGTCTTCTATCTTGCTGCTCCAGAGTAACCCAGAGACACTAGTGTCATGGCTGCACATACCTATGTGCCTCTTTTCTACCTCTGCAGCTGCTATAAGCAGCACGCTGCACCATTAAAAGATATTTTAATGCTTATCATTGAATAGCTTGCATGTGGCTTTCATTAGGTGGTGCAGTGCATAGGTTTAACTACAAGGCCAGCAAAGGTTGAGTATTATGGCCTAGAAGAATATAATCAGGTAGAGGCACAGATCTATATGGATATGGAGGAAACATTAGGCCACCAAGATAATTTTATTTGGCAGACATTCCAGATAACATTGATCCAGCTTCATCAGCAAGGATGGTGAGCTGTATGCATAAACCTGCTTGTTATTATACATGTCTCATACTTTTGTCAGCCAAATTTTCAATAAAAGCACAGACTACAGCATTTATATTCCAACTATGCAGCAGTTACAAGGCAAAGGGGTGCTCACAAGCAACCAAGTGCCAGGTAAAGGATTCTTACTGCTATACTATAATTCATTGTTTGCATTTTGTACATATCTATATCATATCCATGCCTTGGTCTTCCCTGAAGAACATGTCAATATATGCAACCATAAAGGCTGTCTCTTCCAAAACTGCCTTTTTGCTTGCAACTTTGACTTTCAATTCACATATGCAATGACTGGATGGAATGGTGCATCTTCTGATGCAATTTTATGGAATGATGCTTATATTCATAATCTTTGAGTACCAAAGGAATGCTACCTTCTTGGAGATGCATGGTTTGAAACCTGTGATGCCTTACTTGTGTCCTACTGTGGTGTCCATTATTATTTAAAGGAATGGTGTCAAGTAAATTTATGGTAAGGTGCTGAACTAATTGTCAGCATATTTGATTATTTAAATTTTCAATAGGCCAATAACTAAAGAGGAACTTTTTAACCTCCACCATTCATCACTCCAATACATAATTAAACAAATCTTTGGTATGCTAAAATGCCAATGGCACATTCTCCAGCTTACCCCTGAATACAACATGGACATACAGGCACAGATTTCTGCTGTATTTGCTGCCATCCACAACTTCATTCATACTCTTGAACCTGAAGCCTCTTTGTGTTATGCTAGAGCATAGCTCCTAGCTAACAACAAGCTAAAGCAGCCAATTTAAAGATGGCAAGAAGACTTGTAGAGCCACAAGAGATGCACACAGCTTAAGATGATGACTAAAAGATGTAGAAGCCAAAAAACTACATTGATATTGTATAGAACTAGCTGGGGAAATACAATACAGGAAGTGGTTATATATATAGTGTATGGAGATGCACATAGAGCATAAACAGACAAAGGAAAAGAAACAAGTCACAACAGAGATTAAGTGAAGAAGAGATGAGAGATGGAAATAATGAAAATGAAGAAGTGAAGAGAGCTAAAGGAAGTGGAGATGAAGTGATACCATCAAGGGTAGGATATAGGGTTATGAGTCAAAAGAGAACAAAGGAAATAATGTGGGAGAACAGATGTATCTGGTAGGATAAAGGACATGTTATGTGAGAGAAAGAGAAGTGAGCCACAAGATACAAGTGGTGAGTGTGAAAGTGAAAGAAAGAGAAATTTGTAACACTTTGATTCTGAATTTGGTCCACCTGCAATGAAGCAGGCTGCAGGAGATGATGTAGAAGTGTTTGGAATACTGGCAGAAGAATAAATCAATATAGAGAAAAAACAAAGAGCAAAAGCTAGGTGTGATCAAATTGCATAGAAAATGTGGGAGAAATATCTAGCAGAACTTGCTCAGCTTGAACAAAAAACTCCAGTTCAGTTTTCTTGGTCTTTCCCCTAAAGTTCCTAGAGTGCAAACTCAAGCTCATTCCTTCACTTTCATAGTAGTTTATATCTTCTAGTATGACCTAAGAAGTCTTTGGCTTTAGAGTTGTTTCAACCACCTCTGAAGAACTCCAGACCTCCAGACTTCCAGACTTTACCCTAGGAGTTGCACAATCTCTAACACACTATATATAATCAACCAGAAACTGAGAAAAAGTTTGGTGAACCTGGGGTTGAAAGCAAGGACAAAGTATTTGAAATGCCTCAGGGGCCTGGATGAGCCAATATACACACTACATGACTACCGCATTTCCTGGAGGTGGAGCTGTTGTTGCTGAAGGGGTTACTTAGCAATATCTGAGCATACACCAGTACAGGCATAGTGATTATACTATAAATATTGATCTAGTGGCTCAAACTGTAACATGAAATCTGGATATGTACAATGAATATTATTCCAATAGTGTGGCTGCACAGGTGGATCCTGATAGTGGGACACAGAATGTGTATACTCATAACATCCAGAAACATGTTATTTGTGCTGGAAAAAGGTCAAATTGAATGCACAAGTTGCTGATGATTTCACAAGTGCTGCGGTAGCCAGCCAAAAATGACAGTGTATATTGGCTTTGCATCAGATGAGCAGGGTTGTTCAAGACAGCATCCACAAAGCATTGATGAATACAAAAATTAATCATGTGAGATTTACAAGAAAACAAATGACTGACTGAAGTTCTGACAATTCAATGGGGAGGAAAGGAAAAATTACAAGCAAGACAATACAGAATGGTGGGGCTAAGTGTAAATGTAAAATCACCATAAGAGCCACTGTTTCTAAAGGAATCTGAGATATACACATCAAATTATACAAATGAGGAGCTATTGGACATATAGAATGGGATCAGAATCACAATGGGAGTTCAGACAAAGAGGCATCTTCCTCAAAGTAATGTCCATTCTCTAATGGAAAGTGATGAAATGTTAAGGCCTAAGATTGGCAGTGGAAGACCAAGTGTGATTTGGCTAAGTCAGGATTATATTCACCCTCTACTGGAAAAAGACAAGATATTGATGCCTAAGATTGGAGGTGGAAGACTAAGTGTGATTTGGCTGGATTAGGGTTATACCCATCCTCCACTGGAAAAAGACAAGATGTTGATGCCTGAGATTGGGGAAGAAAAGTGAAGTGTAATTTAGCCAAGTTAGAGTTATATGCATCCTCTACTAGAAATAAATGTGATGTTGATACCTCAAGGTTGTAGTAGAAGCCTATGTGTGATTTGGCCTGCCAAGAGGAAGGAACATAGATCGGCAGTACTTTGTTCAATAATGACAGAGTAAAGTTAGACAATTCTAATTAGTTTTTGTTTATTAAATTATATTGTCAGCTTCAATTAGAATAGAATGACCTGGTACTTACAGTCTCTGAGGATTTAAAAAATTGAGTCATGCTTTGAAGGCTAGATCAATGTTGGGATGATCCAGGTATGCTTGCAACACAGTGAGATAGGCATCAAAGGTGTGTGCATAATTCTTCCTGGAGAACAATAAGACCTTTCTGAAGTCATGCTTCTGTTCCATTGCAACCTGTTGGCAAGCACAAAAGAGCCAGCATTTGAGTTATGTTCAGTGTCACTATCCAGGTTATAGATAGACATATGTACTGCTATAGCAGATAATGCATACATTTGAATTGGTGTCATATAGTAAGTTGATGAGAAGTGCTTGATGGGTAAAAATAACTTGTATATAAAAATTTGATATAAAAGGATTCCAGGTTGAGTTGCTAAACCATTGGCTAATGCCACCTTTTGTGAGCATTGAGCAGAAAATAACAGTGATTATCATTGAAAACAACATACTGTGGCATCATGTTTATTAAAACTGAATAATGGTTCTCAATGGTCTGAGATCAGAGTGATTCATGCAATTTCCCATTCTTGATATTTGTGCAAGTCCACAAGCAAGTCAGTGTTGTCCATCATCTCTGTGAACTCTTCAGCATATTCAACAGCCTTGAAGCACATGTAGCTGAATCCCTTTAGTATCTATAACATATGTCAAAAGGAAACTAGAGAAGGAAAAGAATAGTCACTTCTGCTTCCATCTCCCATGTCAGAATGACCTCTATTACTATGTATTAGTATTACAGAATACAAAAAGCAATTCACTTATGTTCATGGAGGGCATTGTTTGCTTGTGTCAACCCTTCCCACATTGAAGCTTGGTATATATCACATGCTATATTGCCATGCAACCACTGAGTTTGTAAATTATGTCATTCACTATCACATGCTATGCATACATTAGAATAGCTTTCATGTTCAATAGATACCAACTCAACAAGTTGGCATTGAGTTTCTTCATATGTTTTTCTCAAGGAGCATGACAACTTGAAATGCTATCCTCATTTACAGATTATCAAAGTGAGGGTGTGCATGAGATTGAAAACAATGCTGGTAGTGACAGAACTAATTGACAGGAAGGGATGGTGTATGAAGCATCTCCAAATGCATGAAGATATTTTTGCTATTCCTGAGCTAGGGCTCTAGAAACACCCATTTCTCTTCAATAAGCTATTGGAACATCAGTTTTGGAGCCTGGAATTGCTTTGGGAATTAGTAAACAATTCATAAATCATGAAACAGTGTCTTACACTGATTAGATTGGATTGCAGGAGTTCTTGTGGAATGGACCATGTATCTGCAATGCTGTGGTCAAGGTAAATGCTGATGAGCATTGGATCCAAGACTACTTGACTTGGGTAGGAAGTCACTGACACTGGTAAGCCATCTGGAGCACCATAGCCCAAGTAATTGTTAGCAAATGCTGAATCCAAAATGGCTTGGTTTGGATGGGTGCTGGTAGTCAGTGACACCAATAAGTCATCTGTGGTGGTATAGTCTGAATAATCAATGATGAAAGCTGGATTGGGAATGGCCTGGCTTAGGTAGCTGGATACTATAGTTTAGCTCAAGAAAGACTGGGGTGGTGGAAAAGTTAGTACTTCAGATTACATATATATATACAAATTCTCATTATATAGCCTGCTTGAATATTATGGGTGGCAGGAGATTGTCTTACTTGGTTGTTGAACTGAGAGCTGCATCAAATTGATTGTGATTGGCAGAAGACATGCTGCCTGGACTGTATTGAACACATTTTGAGGAAACAATAATCATATTCAATAAGCAATACTGAGATAGGGTCACATCAAATTGAGCTATGCTGATATATACATATAAATTTTCACTGCTTGGACATCATGGAGAACAGGCCTTGGACCATCTCACTTGCCTGTTGAAGAAAGTCAAATTAAATTGATCTATTGTGATTCATAGGAAAAACACACTATCAGGACTATATCAGACCTATTTTGAGAGAACAAGGATCATACTCATATATAGAGATAGAATTTCACAGGATTGATCCATGCTGCTACTGTGTGATAGTAGTCCACACTACAAAATATGTGAGCTGGTGGTATGAGGGGAAACACCCTGTATAACTTCTTTACAAATTGGAAAGTTCACTGGAAGTTCAATGATCAATATGACTATCAGAGCTTACAATGGAATTGTGATTAGTACTGATATGTTACATAACCATGTGTATATCCATTTTCATAAACTGAAGAGATTCCTTGGAAGTTCAATGTGATGCTAGTAAAAAACATGGGGGAAGCACTTTAATGAGTTTTCAATTCCACTGACATGCAATACAAGGTGGTGATGGGGCAACTGAGGTCCAAAAGTGTTCTTTGCATGACACAAAGTCTGACTGCAAGAGAAAATGTTTGAGTAGCACAAAGCCAACTCAAGAAAAGAGGGTGCCTTGGCTGCAGGAGAAAAGTGACCTCATTGGTATGAGGTCTTGATGAAGGGCAGTGGCAGGGGTTGACAAGGGTGGAGAACCAGGGTAAGACCAAGTTGAGAAGTGTTGATGTGGAATGTGGAAAGATCATGGTAAAAAATAACTAATAAATTATATTGGCTTTTGTCCATAGCAGTGCCTCCAGGCATTCTCTAGGTTGGTCTGTACAAAATTCTTATGCTATTCTACTAGATCAGTGATTTCAACATAATGTTCATAGACAACTGCAACTATTAATAAAGGATTGTGTATTGTTGTTTTGGAAAAAAAAAAAACATGCAGAATATGTAAGGAAATAACAATCAAAATTGATCATAGGTATCCTAGCTTTCATGATACTAGATCAGATAGCAAGGTAAGTTAGTAGGAAATCTTTGGGAATAAATATTTGGCTTTGCATAATGTATTCAACACTCACAGTACAAATGCCAGAGCAAAAGTATTGGATATTGTCTTTTTTGTTAAAAAAATCATTGGTGTTCCGAGCATAGATAAGTTTGTCAAGTTTTGTGAGAGGAAGTGTGTGCTTCCAAGTGAAGTCCAGTTGATATAGGAGATATCAGCTCCACTATTGATGAGGGTATGGGTGTTGATGGCTTTCAGAGTGTGTGAGGGTATGATGATTTGAATAGGAATCTGCATTGCTTTGGTGGAAGAGTTTACAAGTACAGAGGCACACATGGGAGAAGAAGAAGGGAAGACTCACATCAAAGAAGTTTCTCTTTTTAAAAATCCATTGGTTTGAATGCCACCCTCCTAACCATCTGCACATCTTCATTGTCATCCTTCTCTGCCATTTTGACAGCAAGTTTGGCAGCTGTAAAAGTGAGGCAGGCGGAAGAGGTATGGCTGGGCTTGTGGCATCAGAAACAAAGTTTCTTGTTGATACAATGCTTCCATTCTTCATAAGTGGGCTTCTGAACATGGATAACATCCACATCTATGACATTAGGATTCTTGGTGGTAGTGGTGGACTTGGATGGGGAGGAGAACACTTGGTAGGAAGGCTTGGTGTAGTGGCACAATAACTCAGCAGCATGCTTCCATTGAGTTTGAAAATGAATAGCCTTCTCATACCACTTATCCATAGTCATAAAACTGTTTTCATAGACATAATCTTTCTCATAAGGAGCAAAGGGTAGTTCAGAAGTGAAGTAGCTGATGAGCATGTTGTAATCCTGTACCTGAGATGTGGTGATCTTGTTTTTGAACTTCAAAATATAGGAGGTTAACAAGGGGTTGTAAATGCTATTTTTACTGATGAAAACACAATTGGTGGAGAGCCAAGTAATAACATTGTTGACTGTGTTGTGGTGTTTGAACATGGTCTTGAAGGCTTTGAAAAAGTCTTTCCAAGTTCCTATGGTGGCAATACCTCTGGTAATAGTTCCAAAGCAATAGGTAGATGTCCAAGTAGAGGTGGGTCCCTTTGTCATAAACAAGAGGGCAAAGGTGACCTTCTTAGGGTTAGAGTTGTACATAGTGTTGTTCACTATCAAGTAGAATAAGACAGTGTTTAACCAAGAAATGGCCTCATTATAAGATCCATAAAAAGTCTTGAAGATACTGAGGTGGAGCTCAGTAGGATGTGAGGACATCACAGATGAAGGTAGGGATAGCAAAGTGGAAGAAAAAATAGGAGAATGAGCAGGAGGGTGAGCAGGAGAAGGAACAGGCTGGACCAGGCTAGAAAGAGCAGAACATGAAGTTTGAATGAGAGTGGGAGATGGAGGGGTGGACATAGATTCAAAGGGGATGGTTAGGGGATGAGAAAGGTAATGGGCAAGACTATGGTCTCATTGGTCAGCAGTGTGGTTATGGAGGGTATTCTTAATGTAGGCAGCAAGAGCATCTGGCTCTTGGTCAGAGAGATGGGAGGGCTCATCAGTGGATTCCTTAGGGAAAGAAGATTCAGTAGGAGCAAGACAGTAGAGCCCCCAAGTGGGGTGGTTCAAAAGACAAGAAGAAATAGTAAGGAGGCTTATGTGGTGGTAGCCTCAGCTAGAGAGTTTATACCTTTTGTTATAATGACCCAGGATACATATAATTGCTAAGGCCCTTGTAAAAAAAAAGTTGCTTGGGAAGTAATGATCCAGTACTTCTGGCTTGGGGTTTCCTAAGACAATGGATGTCAAGAAGATTCCTCAATGATGTCAACAAGCAAGAAGTGAGTCAACTGAAGTATCAACCAAGGACTTCCCATAATTTTTATATATTTCTAGAAATTTATTTGAATTTTATACAAACTAATCAATGAAATCTTAATATGCAGGTCAGAAATGGCCATATCCTGGCCATTTATGGACAGATTTACATAATGTTTGATTAATCAGAGAGCTACATTAGTTGGCTAAATGCAGTACAGCTATCTCTTAGCCTAAAAACTGATTGCAAGTAGTCTTTTCCAATCCAGTTGTGAGTTGCAATGCTTGGAAAATTAAAAAAAAACTGGTTGTGGTCCAGTTGCCTTATTAGGACATGGAAAAATTGGACTGGGCTGGACTTTAAAACACTATAAGTAAGTGTAAATGCAAACACCAACTTACCAGACACTTACTTTTCAGGTTTGCTCAATGAATGCCAATAATGGCATAGCATCAAATAGCTTTTTCAAAGGTCTGAAATAATAGTTGGTGATGTTGCTTGACACAGTTGGCTTGCCTGAGGAGACATCAAGCATTATCTCTTTATTATCCTCACCATCTTGCTCATATTCCATTGTTTTGCAATCCTAACTATGACCAATCCTCCTTTGTTTGTAGTTTTCCAGTTCTTGTATAAATTTGTAGAAATAGAAAGTCCTGAATTGATGACTGGCATAGAAATCACCACCACCAATGAGATAGCTCATCACTTGTTGATGAGAGATCTCCTGATGGCCCAGCAACATATTTACACATTTCATCACAAGATTTCAATTACAGATGGCCTGTATAGAAATAGTATTTTCCTGGAATTTAGCAGTATGACTCTTGATCACCACTTGCAAAGTATGTACTCCAGTATAAATTTTCAAGTTATTTTTCGTAATATAGTCAGTGATGTAGTAAACAAATGCTTTGGCCACTGTCTTCTTTGTAGGCAAATGCAATGGAACTAAAACAAAGTTCCCCAGACTTATGCCTTATCTACCTACGGATGTTACACTATAGGCTAGGAATAAATATCTCCTAGATAAATTCAGTATCTAGATCTACTAGAGGAATTCAGTGATAAACTTAATGTGAACAGTACGTGGTTTGTTCACCAATCCTCTACAAATATATATGGACTGGAGTAATTGAAATGGGTTCAACTGATAGTCTGGTTAGTATTATGATCTCCTAGTGGTCACACACTAGAATTGGGACTAGACAACAGTAGGTTGCTAGACTACAGTGTTGTTGCACTTGTTGTGCAAGAGATATGTTGGCTGAACTTTAGTAAAGTTGCCAAGAGTTAGTTTCCTGGTACCTATCAGTGTTAGTAACCAAGGAGTTGCAAGGATATAAAGAGGTATTAGTAGTGATCTGTAGATATGCTAAGATATAGAGGTGTAGATATATTCCAGGCTTTGCTGGAATTCAGACTAGGCCTTACTTAGTTCACTCAGATAGATTTTATTAACTCAATCTTTATTGTGCAACTAAGAAGATGAAATTTCAGGTCAGGCAAGACTAGCACTTATCCCTTTAGGTGGCTTAGTCAGCTGATATAGCAGATATGCTTAGGTGCTAGTAGTCTAGGCTGTTGGGGATCTATTCCCTTTAGTTGCCCTATGAAGGGTTTTCTCCCTAAAGGTGTCCTATTTCACTT
>JBBPQZ010000937.1:0-11188 GCA_038092795.1 Boletus rubissimus | reverse complement strand
CACAGCAAACTTGATTTTAGAAGCCAAGGAAAAGGAGCGGGAGAAACAGAAAGTAACTGGTTCGGACAGCCATGCAAGGAAGAAGGCTCGGAGGTAAGCACTGTCCTCTCTCAATCCATCGCTTCGTAAACATGTTCTTGTAGATCAAGCCGTTCGTCTGACTCTGAGTCGTCATCATCTTCGGGATCAGAGTCAGAGTCCGCCTCATCTGCGTCGGATTCGAGTGCGTCGGATTCCGACTCAGGTTCAAGCTCGGGTTCAGAGTCTTCACGTTCGCGAGAACGTAACGGAAGGCGACGTATTCCTCGGAGAAATGACAGCCGGAGTCGCTCCACTTCCCCATCCCGTGCCTCAGATAGTTCCGGTGAACGAGATTGATTCAGAATCATGTATCATCGTCCATATTGTGCATGTATAATATCAGGGCGTGTAAATTCAGTCGCAACCACTGAGAGCCGATACTCGGGTGTTCATCAGGAGTGCCACAATCAGCCTAGCGGCACATGGCTTTAGTTGAGGTCTGCTTGAGCCAACAGGCCACTCACCCATACAGACCGAGCACCTCTGCGAAGATCAGAATGAGGACCATCGATACGAATATTCGTTGTTCATGGACATATGCACGAACGCACTGTTCTGAAGTCAGTACCTTGGAGGAGAACAAGATAGTACCACGCACTGAATCACCGACAAGACCGATTGCGTAACCTGCAGAAATGCCAGTAAGGCCACACGAGATGCCTGCCCCAAGGTGAATGAATCCAGCAGCGAGGGGATAATCCTTTGCAGGGTGTACTGCGGAGAACCCAGAATAAGCATATCATACGCAATGGAAGACTTGACGAGGACGAACGTGAACCTGCGATGAGCACAGACACTACCAATCCATAGACAGCTATGATACCAGACATGACAACTGGTACCAGGGACTAGTATAACAGGATCATTCTTAGGAGGGTCCATAGGTATGATTGTTCGGGGCTTGCCTTCATAATCAACTCTGGTTTGAATGTACCCAGACCAGCAATACCAATACCGGATTTAGCGGTCCCAAAGGCAGCACCGACAGCTACACGATTGAATCAACACAGTTTGAAGAGGTGTATGGCCTGAACGTACTGCTGAATATCATCTGCAACGTCAATACAAGGCAGTGAGTGGAATAACACAAGAACTGCTTTTTTGCGACAACTGACCGCGGAAGCTACTCCAGCGAACCCGAAGAAAGGCGCGTACGGTGGACATATTTCAGTTGACATGGCTGCTGGTGAATAGACAGCGAAGAATTTGTCCAAGCGAGCTAAGTGTAACGAGTTGAAGCAAGTTGTACGATCACGTGCAGACGTACCCTAAATAGTAACTTACTCTTTGAACTTTCACAGTTTCACTTGGGCTTTTCGGTAGTTATGGCCACAGTGATTCCATGGACCAGACAAGCGTGTCGGACCCGTCGGACAGTTGGCTCATGTTTCGTAACACTATGCACATTTTATTTTCTCCTGCTAACCACTGTAAACTCATCTTCTCCTGCTGCTGTAACATTAAATAAAGTAAGGGCAGTGAAAGGTAGCCAATGTAGTTTTCAACAACTTATTGCCAGCCGATTTTAGCTACCTGTGCTGTATGAATATCCTATACATTTCGAAGGCTTTTGTCACGCAAAATCACGCTTTTAGACCCTGAGGTTTGCTGGATCTGTCTGACGTCTACCTTATAAACAGCAGGGGAAACCACTTGCCCAATGAACCCGATGGACACACTGTACAGTAACACATAGTACAACACGATACCACCCGTAGTGTACCCACGTAACGCCTAGCAAGGGGTTAGTCCCCGAAGAAAAACAAACGCGGAATTTGTTTAGAAAGGAAACGCAGGGGAAAAGTTACGATCACAAAGCTTCCGGACGACAAAAGCGCACAAAGGATAGCGTGCCAGCGGTAAACTAGAGAGTATATCTGAACAGGGGACTGTCATCTCCCTTGTCCCTGAATTCATCTTTGTGATCATCAGTGATTCCACGTTCACGGCAAATCATCTCCTTCCGCTTGTTAATTCTGTTGAAATCCCACATTGCAAATGAGGCCAGCAGCGTCCTAGCGTGCCGTCAGCGAATACGACAATCAAGAAGCATCAACAGGAGACGCACGTGAGACTCAGCAAACCCATGATTGTTTCAAGGCCGACATGGAACCGTGGCGGATCGAAAAAAATAAAAGATGAACATATTCTGCAACGGTTCCACCAGATCATCAAATATACGGCGAAAGAATGTCACTCACCCTCCTAAGTTTCCAAACCCACTCACCATCGCAATGGCAACAGCACGTTTGACGTCCCCCCCGGCGTTCGAGCTGGCCCATGCGTAGTTAATAGGTATGGATGGATAAACTCCCATTGCGATGAGCACAGTGCCGACATACGAAACACCAGGACTCGTTTGCGTATATAGGACAATGTATCCCGCCATTGCGACAAGTGGCCCAGCAATCACGTACGGTCCTCGAAGTTGGTGCCTGTCAGAAAAAACCCCGGAAAGAATGGTGCATACGCAACCTGCAATGAAAGGAGGGACGGAGAGGAGCTGGGCGTCAGCAGCAGAGAAACCGAGCTCATTAATGATGGTTGGTGTGAAAAGTGCAATTCCATAACCGGGAATGGACAAGCTAGCCCAAGCACATGTTAGAAAGACCGTCGGGGCGTACAAAGTCCTCTTATCCACGTACCCAATCATCATACCAAATTGAAGGTAGATTTTATAATCCTTCAAGGCCTGCAGAACAAACCGCCAGTTATAATGCATAGCAAGACCTTGCGAGTCAGTCTTCAACAGTCCAATGATATGGCGTTTTTCGGTTGCTGTCAAAAATGACGCCGTCTCGGGGGACTGAGCGGCAGTGAGCTGTGATGAAAGACAAGATGTATCGATGCACGAACATCATACAAAAGGAAGGAGGCTGCGAGTGCTACAAGCACCGTAGCTGCAGAAACACAAGTCAGACCATTGCTATCTAGAGTGATGACTGGAGACTTACCAATACCCTCCAGGCAGAACTAGTAACATGAGTGCATTGGATCGCAGAATTACTTAGAAATAACTTACAATCCACTGCCAACCGCGGAGGCCACCGATCCTGCAAGGGGAAAGGGTGCTTGTGTGATGAAAGAAAATATTTCTCAAATGCACTGCCTACCCTTCCATTTTTTCGATGAAATAGCTTTTGGTGCGTTAGTGGTATGCTGTACCAAACCAAGAAAACGGTCTCACGCCAGAAGGCCACTAAAACCACCTGCCAGAATTGCAGCAGAGATGAATATCGCGTAACGCTTTGCACGCTCAGCACGTGGATACCACAAAGTGAGGTAGTATGTCACGCCCGGGAACAACCCAGCTTCTGCTAAGCCGAGGAAAACTCGGGCGCTGTACACGAACAAAACTGACGTCAGTGATTGTGGTCCACCATTTTTAGACCCTTACACAAGGAGTCCATGATATGTCTTCACGAGACACATCAAAGTCATGATCAGACCCCAAACAACCATGATTGTAGATACTATATCAGGCATTCTGGATCAGCATCCGAACTACGTTGAAAAATGATTACTGTACTCCATCGAGATGGTCGAAAGAACTTTAGGATGATATTTCTGTGAATATTGTTTGATTCACATATCAGATGTATGTTGCTTCGACTCACGATGGGATTTGTGCAGGAGAGTACGTAACCTAAGCATGTGTTAGTCATACCTGACCATGCGTCAGACATGCGAACAAAATATAGATTCGCACGAAGAAAATTGCTGCAGCAGTGTTATATCTAAGTCCAACAAGTTTCAGGTCAGCCTCCATGCCTGCAATTTTGGCGTTGGCTAAAAATTGTCGTAAGCGGTATGCACACATTGAAGAGGTAGAATAGTACTTGCCGATATTAGAGCGGTCTCTGAAGGTAAGACATTAGTCGATCAAAAACAGTCAGAAAGCAATCTGCCCGAGACTCACAAGAAGGAGAGGAGGTACAACAACGAGACAAGGGGTAGGAGATGCCAATCTAGTTTCCTTAGTATCCTAGCATGCTCTTTGGTGCCAAGATCCTTAGCATCCTTAGCACCACCGAAAACCTCGATGGCAGCCTCATTATTGTTGATGGTATCTATGTCGGTACCAACCTTTAGATCGCCAAGGGATGATTGAAGCATACCAGTAAGTCGAAGCGCGGATGGGGTGGGGCTCTAACTCGCCATGGCTCAGTATCTCGTATTTTATGTTGTACAATTTCTGAAACGGGGTACAGTCGACTTTGCTCATAATGTATACTGGCGGGAGTTGCTTAACCCCAACTTGAATACATTTCGAGACATATACAGCAGCAAAATATCCCCACGGGGATAGGAGTCAAACCAATTAGGAAATATTTGTAGTGTTTCAAGAAGCCATCCAATGTTACCAAGAATGTTACCTACTTCGCATTTTTCATCTGATCACGACGAAGCTCAGCCCGAAACGCACGAAGATGGTGCAGAAGATCTGGAAATGAATCCACACCCACGAGTCGTGAGACGTATCCAGCCTCAATTCTCTCGGCCAGCACAATCAACTCGGAAGTACCATCGCCGGCAGCTCCTCATAGTCGCCTTCACCTTCATCATCTGAATCCACCTCAATAACTTCTCCGTTCCCTGCTGGCAGGACTGAGGCCACTCTTCGCTGGCAGTGCCTCCTTGAGCGTCTGTTTGTGTGGAAGAGACACGTGGCTGACACTTTGGAATAATTGCTATGAAAGTGGGAGGAATAGCAAATTTCCATTCTACATTGCCTTCGAACAATAATTTATGGTTGTCAAGCCAGGGTCACTCCACTCCGACTTGGGTACAGTTCCGACTGGGGTCTCAGCCCCACTAAAGCGGAATCTCATAGTGTATATTTTACCTATCCACCCTATACTTTATACAATTGACTGTATATTATCATTTATCCCGCATCCCGTAACGGGAGCTGCTCAAATTCCATACATTATGAGAAATATACACTACTACCATATACATTATGAGCAAGTCGACTGTACAACACTCTTCGGGAGCGAGTAAGCTGGCGATTTACACATCATATTTTTGGAGTATGGAAAGCCGGGCACTAGTCTTGGGCCTCCTGTTTTCGGAGCATTTTCAGAAGTGTTTCGGCATTCTGAGAATACTCACCTTCCAACTTTCGCTCACAGCATACTGAGTATCGGACGCCACAATTAAACTCAGGATACACGGATAGAAATACAGGTCAACGCAAGCTGCCAGGGATGCAGACAAAAAGAGTGAGTGATCGGGTGACACCAGCGAGGCAAAGAAAGAGCCCAGAAGAATCAGAGATAATATGCAAGCAAAATTAGAGGAACCCACCTGGCGAGACAGATAGAGCCAACGAAAGGGAAGACACCCCTCGCGCGACCTCAGCCAACTAGCTTTGTATAAAAAGTATAAACTCAATAATAATAAAATGGCTCGAGCGGTGGGATTAGTTCGCAACCGTGGATAAGTCTTTTCTTGACCAGACTGAATCCTAAAGAAGTCTGCATTTGGGTGGCAGTGGGCTGCTTCCGCTGGCGACCGCCGCATCGTGGATATTGCTTCATCCTCGAACAGGGAGTGGCTAAATATATTCGACCTGTACGTCGCATTGTCATGCAGCTCGGATGAAGAAAAATGTTCACACACGGAAATTTCCGGTACGGCTTCCCCTATGTATGTACATACCTGCGAGCTCTATTGATGTTTCATCAAGAAGGCTTGCGATTACAAAATATAGTTACAAACACCAGCCGAGTATTTGGGCCTGTAAATATCGTTTCCTTGGAAGAACTGTGATCTCCGGGTGAAATAGGAATCTTTCGGTGTTAGATTACCTTTCTCGTTGATTGTTTGCCAATCAGTGGACCCCACCATGTCATGATCAATCACCTTGCAAGGAAGCGGCAACGTTTCACTGATTTACAAACGCACCCAGATCTCGCTCTTGTATAATGGCGGAATTCGTTTCAAAATGTAGACACGTCAATTTAAACTCAGTTTGGTAACGCCCAAACTGTCTTGAAACGGGATCACACCACGGGAGTCGACTACATACGGGACATAACGATCCTTCGAATTCCTTCTTGGATCGTCGTTCAATGTGTCAAGATACTCGTGAGAGATGAATCGATGAATATCGCACCGCAACTTGGAGACAAATAATACATACCATCGAGGGGCTTACGCTACAGGACAACCTGGTATCGGTAAGTCATAGACAACATTCGGCGCACTTCGGATTTGAACTTCATACTCTTGCTTCATGCCCCCAGGGAAAACGCTTTCCTCGCCTTTTTTTTTGAATCCTTTTTATGTCCGCCTTGGAGTACGATACTCTATGTAGGACAATAAATCTAACCGTAAAATGGGGCCCCCCGGCCCCGCCGCACCCGATCATGCGAATGTCCCAGTGTGAGTTTCCCCCACTGGTCCGCCGTTCCTGCCGGCCGTTTTAGACGCACTGATCCCCGAGCGCGCAGGTTTTGTGTGTTCCGTGCGATTGGGTGGTTTTAAGTAGCGCGCGTTGGTGGTGATACGATATACTTTTGGCCTTGTGGGGCCCGTCGTACGGTCGGGAGTAATGGTGTGCAGGTAGAAGAAAAGTAAAGAAGATGGGAGTGGGGCTGAGTACCTATTAACCCCTACTCGTGTTGAGCGATGGCCGTCGCCTGGGCCTGTTGAGTGTACGGCAGCGAGCTTGAGGTGTATATGTGATCCCTTCTCCGTCCCTTTTCCTCTCCCTCGGCTTAGCACCATTTGGGCCTGCCAATCCCTCGTAGACGTAATATAATGACGATTTCCTCGCCTATGTACTGGTCGCACGTCTCGGGCAGCAACGTACGGTTGCGTGGGAGCTTACGACTGGCAGCCCGTTCTACGTGCTGTTTAGAGGTGCAGCAAACTTCACTTGCTGACTCCACGACACCACTGGATGAGTATGGGCCCTTGTGGGCTCTCTGACTCCAACAATTGAGTTCGAAGTTCCGAAGGCATCTTTTATGGTCTCCCGACGCGTGTCCGAACCAGCAAGCAAGCTGGGGGTGAGTGCTGTGTTATGGATATTTGGTCCGAGAAGGAGATTGCAAACCTCGCGTGAGTGACTCATTCTGACGAGCTGACAAGCAAGCTGTTGAATTTTGATGTCGAATGTATGGCCACTCTTGCCGGGGAATGGGGCGGTATTCCTCGCAGCTTACTGCGATTCTTTGGTTAATATCTAACGGATCCGCAGATCGAATCAATGCACACAGGACCCGCCTCAAAGGCTGTCCGGAAGTGTCAGGAAATGCTATCTTCGCTAGAGGGGAACGCCTTCCCGATTGTCACAGTTCTGTTTCTGTCGGCCTCTGAATAATGCCGAGTTCGGTATGCATCGCAGGCTTCTTGGCGATTCTGTGCCGACACGAACCCTGCGCGGCCTCTTTTCTGCGGCAGAGCCCATAGAGTGTACAGGACTTAGCTGGCGTCTCCTCGCTAACTGGGACGAATCTCATTGACACAAACTAGGGTGTGGTAAAGGTCGAGAAGCCTCCGTACTATTGGGTTGCACCCAAGAACTTCCATGGCGCTGACAGCGCACTCATCCTCGCCGAGGAAATCTATGCGTTTCAAGTAACCATCGGTACTTGACACAAATCACCGTTTTGGAGACCCTACGAGGGCACTTGCCTGCTAATTTGAAGAATCCTTGGAGAGCTTGGAGAGTGATGTTCGTCGGAGACGACGATAGCGCAATCGAGACAGTTGTAAATAAATGGGTAGGTAAACCATCCGCGACAGTCAATACAAGCGTAACCATTGGTCTGAGGTGGATCCCGTGATGAAGGATATTACTTATAGGGTATGTAAGGTTGGTTAATTCATCAAGGATGTTCTGACGCGTTATCAGGTATTTCCAGATGAGTCGGATCCAGATGTGGAGCAGTTCGATTATGGAGGTTGTGAGTGAATGAAGGGATCATCGGTCATCAACGACGCTCTTATAAGTATTAATAATTCATCGTGTACGTCCCTATCGCGGAGCCCTGACCATTGACTGAATTGTGCGTATCCATCGTTTAGAGGCGAAGAGGTTTGCATCCCGAAAACCATGCATCATTGTGGACTAATATATAGGTCTTCCAGTCGCTGGTGCCCTGTGACAAGCGTGTATCGAGTGTATCATGTAGTATTCAAGATACGGTTGTTCAGACCCTCGATCTCTTCGACGTCGTCGCGACTCGTGAATGTTGAGCAAACTTCGAATGTACCACACTCACTACTAGAGATATTCTCGAGCATACTACAATATCCCTTAACCAAGGCCTTGCGCTCAAGCTGGCGCTGCCCCCAAATCGGCATACACCAGGCGGCGGCTCTCGCCGCCTAAAGCCTTGCTTGCGAAGCCTATCTCAGAATCTGGCTACAAACACAATTGGATTGCCCGTGAATACGTTCGTAGTAATACATCATACACGAAACAAGTTCCGACAAGAGGAATATCGTTTATGAAACATGTCTTCAAGAAGATGGGCATCGAGAATAGTTTCTCCAGTTGCGACAACAATTTGATACGACTTAAATGCTGCGTTCAGGACAGTCACGACAACTTCCGCACCACAGGATCACACAGATTCAGTATATGAACGGAGCAGCGCGCCACTACGCGCCGAGATACGGAAGGGAGCAAACAGGAAAGGCGGAAGGACCTGGGAATATCGGACTAGATAGCGAGGGAGCACACACGCAGCTCGGCGAATCATTCAGGAGGTGTTCGTGTTCGAAAAAGGTATTAAACCCTGAAAATGGAGAGGCTAGAAAGGTACGCGGGAGCGACGATAGGACAGACACACGTCTTGATTGGAATGAAAGTTACAGCACCAGTAAGCCGGCCAACAGGCAGCTGCATCTGCATTCTGCAACGGATTTCAGATCATCACCTAACCAGACAAAAGAACGTGACTTACAATGGATGAATTTCCAAAGGAGAGCACGGAGAAACGCTAGCTAGTCGTAGAGCGTTTGTCGAATCCAGTGCATATCCCTTACACAGCGGGTAAACCAGGAACACATCGGATCAAAATAACATCTGTGGACGATTTGCACCCAACGCTAACATGTCAATCACCTTGCAACCAAGGCAACAGCACTTATTATGGCACGACTTCAAGATATGGTTCAAAAGTTCCGTCTTTTACAAGAAACTGACCGTCTTCGAGTGGATGCAGCAACAGTATGCATACAGTAACGTGTATGATGGCAACGGAGCGAATCGGA
Source organism: Boletus rubissimus (assembly GCA_038092795.1). NCBI lineage: Eukaryota > Fungi > Basidiomycota > Agaricomycetes > Boletales > Boletaceae > Lanmaoa > Lanmaoa rubissima. Next base: position 1,873 of record JBBPQZ010000937.1, on the reverse strand, counting down.
ATGACATATTTGGTTGAATAGGTGTAAGCACGCTGGCTTACCTAGGTCCCGGTAACTAGTACATATACCGTCTGTGATACTGAATGCTACGCATTCAGTATTTACACGACGGTCCTGCGTGGCGGTCTCGTCGCTTACAATAGGGGGAACACGGTGATATATAATGTGATATATCCGTTGTTCCTGGCGACTCCCGCAGACTTCGAAGACGAGCTGGTGTGATGAAGAGATGGAACACCCCGCGCTCAAATTCGTGTCATCAAGACTTTTCGGGTGATGCATTATGGCTCGACTGAGTAATACCCCTCGGCCACTGAAAACAAGCTGCGAAAGGAATGTTCATGTTGTTAAGATCAGCACCACGTCTACTAAATGATCATACATGCCAAGGGCTCGAAGCGCCATCGCAAGCTGATAGGATGTCTCATGATCAGAGCACATGCTCACTTACCTGAACTCCCGCGGCTGGCTCTGAATGTGAAATGCACAACAGAACATGAAGGGGCCAGAGGGAGAATCGTCAATGATGGTCAGTGCAACGAAGAAGGTAAGGAGAAATGTATTCGGGGAAACTTAAGTGCACAAATAAGCTACTTCTTCTTGATCGCCCTTAGACGTATCGTCTCTTCGAGGACGAAAACACCTTTTACCATGTAAGCGGGGAATGCAAAGTTGGGGGGGATAAACCTGCTTTGTCTTTGTATGGCTCGGGGGAACGTAGTCTTCGTATTTTGGCAGCAAAGTGATCCAAAGCGACATTGTTCGCGCTGCTAAGCACAATCTTGGTTGCTGAAAGGACCTCCGCGGTGATGTGGGCAGGGATGGGCACGAAGATGTTGTGGGAGTGTCCGAGTTTGAGATTAAGCCTCTTGCCGTTTCTAGTACATACCAGCGACTTGGTACCCACATCCAACTCAGATCTGCGACGCTGCCTCGTCCGTCACCGCTAACCCCGCGGACAGCAACGCCAGTCTCGGTGATGTCGATGGACGACGAGCGCCTGATGCTTTCCACGGTCCACCGTTTGAACACATTCTTCGTTTCACCACTTGCCCATTCCCGTTCAAACAACACTTCCACCTCCAGGCTTTTGAGCCGGAAATGGACCATCGCCACGCTATCCTCCTCGAGCGTCTTGAGCACCTCATCTCAGGCGAATTGACGACTTGATGGAATAGGGCCACGTAGTCGCCGTACTGATCGCTGGTCGCAGACTGCTGGACTTTCCATTTCCCAGTCGTCCTCGGTCCGAGAATACCGGACAACCATACCTCCGAAACAGGAAGTGTTATTTCTTTCGTTAGTGGGACTCCAACTTCCCGAAAATATAACATGCGAGATATTCAGTATGTCGCGCTCACCAACTGCTGACGATGTCTAAAATGAATGGGTGAGCATGCATTAACATATGAGTACTGTGGTTGTGTGACCCGCGCCTCAGTACTGCAGTCCCCAGCCTCAAAGCTCAAACACACCGCCCGACGCGCAACCGACGCGCGACTCAAACGCACCTCAAGCTCAAGTGCGCCGTCAAACACCGCACAAATATAACTCCCGCCCTGAACATGCCACCGGCATGGTAAGCTAGAGGTATGGTAGTGTATCGAAGATGTTATTTTGTAATTAAAACTACAATAATCTAGTTTACCCGTGGCCCTACCCGCAATGCTTTCAAATAACCTCTGCCATGATATCCATGATACCCTCCCCCTCTTTTGCTCTATCCCCAGCCATTCTGCTATATCCCCTTCGCCAATGGTAGCCTTAGATGATACGTATGTCCCATCCCCCATCCTTCCCGGCCAGTCATTTGATCATCTACATATTCCAGTCTCGGTGCTGTCCTCATCGGGGTCGTCGTCGCAGCGACGTG